>WNGS01152632.1:0-16540 GCA_020271785.1 Procambarus virginalis
TGTGGCGGACCCGTTGCAGGTCGCTACCGAACTGGGTTCCCACTTTTCTTCTGTTAGCTCTGGTTTTCATCTAACCCATCTTTCTCCTTCGTAAACCTGTCCTTGAGTCTCGTCCTTTAGATTTCTGCACTCGTCTTCGACTTTCCTATAACGATCCCTTCTCTCTCTCTGAACTTCGTTCTGCCCTGGCCCTCTGCAGTTCTACGGCGGCGGGCTCCGATGGTATTCATTATGAGATGCTTCGCCATTTCCCTCAGTGCACGTCTCGGTATTTACCGAGTCTGTATAATCGGATCTAGGAGTCGTCGTCAGTTCCTGAAGACTGGCTCGATGCCGTTGTCCTCCTTGTTCGCAAACCGGGGTCTCTGGGAACTTCCCCTAAGGACTTTCGCCCTATTGCCCTCACAAGTTGTGTCTGCAAACTCTTGAACGTATGTTAACGTTCGTCTGATGTGGTTCCTGGAACACCATCACCTCCTCTCCCCTTCTCAAGGAAAGGTAATTATCAAAAGAAGGCACCAAACCGGGAAGGCTATGTAGCAACCATCAAAGTGCGAAATATTCAGAGGGCGCTAAATATCACCAAGAGTGCCAATACGAAAACAAAAACGCATAAGGCGAACGATATCAAAAGTATCCGATTCACCTAGAAGTCTATCGAGGGACATGTGATCGCGAGGGACGGTGAGAAAGCAAGACACACGCTCGCCCTGGAAGTCAGGACATTCAACAAGGATATGCACAACTGTCAGAGGGACAAAGCAAATCGGACAATAAAGGAGCAGGGCGGCGCTCCATTAAGTGACCGTGGGTTAAGCGAGTATGGCCAACACGCAGCCGTGCCAAAGCAGTTTTCCACCGCCGGTTACGGTGGTAGGAGGAAGGCCACGGGGACACTACGTTTGAGAGCACGCAGCTTGTTACTAACCACAGAGGACCAACAACCCTGCCAACGGGCAAGGATGGAGGAATGAATAACAGGGTAAAAGTCGGAATAAGGAATACCTTTACGTGAGATGGGACAAGAACAGATAGCGTCCTTAGCGGCAGCATCCGCACGCTCATTGAAAGAATCACCAATATGGCTGGGAATCCAGCAAAACTCTACCGATTTAAATTTACTAGAAATAAGAAACAGCCAATGTTGAATCTCAATGAGCACCGGATGGACAGGATTAAAGGACCCTAGAGCCATGAGGGCACTACGAGAGTCAGCTACAACCACAAAGGAGGAATGAGATTGAGAAAGCAAGAGACGGAGAGCATAGAGAATAGCATAAAGTTCTGCCGTAAAGACACTAGCCTCCAAAGGGAGGCGACACATAAGTACGGTCAGGAAAAACAACAGAGTGGCCCACACCGTCCGCAGACTTAGACCCATCGGTGAAGATGCAAATAGAGTAGGAGTGCAAAGAAAAGTGTTCAAGGAAGATGCTTTTCAGAATTGTAGAAGAGGTAAAGGCTTTAGTAATTCAAGTCAAGGACGTACAAAACTTGGGAAGGGGGGGGGGACTCCACGGAGGCAAGGAAGGAACAATATGAGGAGAACCATTAGAAATATGAACAGACAGAGAATCCTGTAAGCGAGATAACCGGACAGAAAGTGGGAGACGATGAAGAGGAAGAGAAGCTACAGGAGGAGGAAAAGTCAAAGCACGACAGAGGCGAGAGGAAGGATGTTGTAAGGACCACGCAAGATAGCGAAGACAGTAGCGATCACGGCGGTCCTGAAGCGAGAGAAAGCCAGTGTCAACACACAAACTGAGGGCGGGAGTCGAACGAAAGGCACCAGAGCTGAGACGCAACCCAGTATGGTGCAAAGCATCAAGACGGCGAAGAGTAGAAGGAGAAGCAGAGGAGTAAGCAGGGCAACCATAATCGAGTTTAGACAGGACGAGAGAGGAGTCCAAATAGAGGAGCGTGCGCCTATCCGCTCCCCAAGAAGTATGGGACAAAACCTTAAGTAGGTTAAGGGCCTTGGAGCATTCAACTCGGAGGTAAGAGATATGGGCTGACCAAGACAAACGAGTGTCAAAGACTAACCCCAAGAGCTTTGCGGAATCCCTGTACACAATGGGATGACCATAAAGCAACAAAGAGGGGCGAAGAACGACATGTTTCCGAGTAAAAGTCATAGCACAAGTCTTAGACGCAGAGAACTTGAAGCCATGATCGGTGGCCCAAGATGACACGGCATCAATCGCAAGTTGAAGCCGCCGTTGAAGGAGAGGTGAATCATCACCCCTACAGCAAAGGGTAAGATCATCAACACAGAGAGCAGAGAAGACGCCAGAAGGAAGAGAGGAAAGAAGACCGTTGAGGGCAACTAGAAAAAGAGTAGTGCTCAGAACACTACCCTGGGGCACACCCTCATACTGCCGAAAAGGGGCAGAGAGAGCAGTACCAAGCCACACACGAAAGGAACGACGAGAGAGGAGGCTCTGGAGGAAGGGAGGGAGGTTCCCACGAAGGCCAAAAGAATGAAGTTGAGACAGAATATGATACCGCCAGGTAGTGTCGTAAGCCTTTTCCTGGTCAAAAAGGACAGCAACAACGGAGGTCCTCGCAGCAAAAGAAGTACGAATATAGACCTCCAAGTTCACCAGGACATCCGTTGTGCTGCGGCACTTGCGAAAGCCAAATTGAAAAGGGGAGAGGTGGTGATAGTGTTCTAAGAACCACATCAAACGAACGTTAACCATACTTTCAATGAGCTTGCAGACAACTCGTGAGGGCAATAGGGCGAAAGTCCTTGTGGGATGACCCGAGAGACCCTGGTTTCCGAACAGGGAGGACAACAGCATCGAGCTAGTCTTCAGGGACCGACGACGACTCCCAGACCCGATTGTACAGACTTAGTAAATACTGAGACGTGCACGGAGGGAGATGGCGAAGAATTTCATAATGAACGCCATCGGAGCCCGCTGCTGTAGAACCGCAAAGGGGTAGGGCAGACTGAAGTTCAGAGAGAGTGAACGGATCATTATAGGGAAGGTGAAGATAAGTACAGAAATTTAAAGGACGAGATTCAAGAGGAGGCTTACGAAGAAGGAAGGATTGGGGGAGATGAGAACCAGAACTAACAGAGGAGAAATGGAAACCCAGTTCGGTCGCAACCTGCAACAGGTCCGCCACAAGAGCACTATGGAGGCGAAGGACTGGTGAGACATCGGGAACGAACTTACCTGCAATCTTGTGGATACGCTTCTAGACCAGTGGGAGAGGAGATTCGGACGTAACGGTGGAGAACCAAGACGCCCAGCATGCCGTTTAGCCGCACGGATGGTCCTACGGGCAACCGCACTCGCCTTCTGAAACAATAGAAAAGACTCAACCGTCTGCCGGCGGCGATCTCTCTTCCAGGCTGCACGCTTACAGCGGACAGCTCGAGCACAGTTCATATTCCACCAGGGAACGCACTTCCGCGTTCCCCGAGAGGAAGAGCGAGGAATAGAGCAGCGTCAAAGACAGTGTCATGAAAAAGAACGAAGGCGCGAGGGAGAGGCAGAACAGAGAGGTCAGAAATAGTCGCACGGAGAGTAAAGAGACGCCAGTCAGCCTCGGCAAACCGACACCTAGGGAAGGAGAGAGGAGGGTGAAAAGAGAAAAAAGAAACAAGGATAGGAAAATGGTCACTGCCATGGAGGTCATCAAGGACCCGCCACCCGAAATCTAAGGAAAGGGATGACGAGCACAGAGAAAGATGGAGACAAGAAAGGGAGCGAGTCTGAGAGTCCAAATGAGTGGGCTCACCAGAATTAACAAGGGACAGGGAAGAAGAGGGGATGAAAGGTTCAAGGAAGCGACCCAAGGTGTTCATCAGCACATCACCCCAAAGGGCATGACGACAATTGAAATCACCCAGTAGGAGCACAGGCTCCGGCAAGGAGTCTAGGAGGTGTTTAAGATCGGGAAGAGAAAGTGGGACAGTGGGGGGAGATAAATGGAACAAACCGTGTACCATCTATGCACAAAGACACGGGCGGCAGAACAGTGGATAGGCGAGGAAAAAAGTAAGGGGACAAAGGGAACATAATAGCGAATCAAGAGAGCAGAAGAATTATGGACCCCACCTGTCGCTGGGGGGTGTGTGGGGAGAGAGAGAAAAGAATAGTCATGAAAGCGACCAGGACGAGCACCAAGCATCGGATCCTGGAGACAGACACAAAGGGGCGAAAACTGTGAAATGAGAAGTTGGAGGTCAAGGAAATTGGTGTAAAATCCACGGATGTTCCATTGAAGAAAAGACATCAGCAAAGAGAGAGAGGAGAGTAACAGAGAGCAAAGAAGAAACAAAGGTGAAGAAGGAACACAGCACGCTAAAAAAGCACAGAGTCAGGAGCAGGGTCAGCGAAGTCAGGGTTAGGGGGCATGGGTAAACTGAGTAAAGAAGGAGGGAAAGAAGCGGGAGGACAGACCAGAGGTGGACGACCAGGGTCTGGAGGAGGAGGAAGGGGAGGAGGAGGGGCAGAAAGAGGGGGAGTGCACCTCTACAAGGGCAGTAACCGAGATGGAACTGGGGGCTAAAGAAACCCCTACAGTAGGAACAGGGGGCTCCACCACCGAAGCGGGAGGGGAAGGAACGATAGAATCAGAGATAGGGGGTGAAGAAGAAAGCGAAGCCTTCTTACCGACAGGGGAGGAGGAAGGAGAGGAACCAAGTTTCCGCTTCTGACTCAGAGATACGGACGTCCCAGCAAGCAATGTACAGGGCAACAGACTCCAGCGTCTCGATAGGAGAACAGCGAGAGCGAACAACACAACCATCAGGAGAGCGATGGACGTCGGCCCGCACAGTCAGGCGGCATGGAGAGCCAAGAGACGGATGAGAATGACGGGAAGGAGGACTAGAGGGAGAGAAAAAAGAAGGCACAGGAGACGTGACAGACTGGGTATAAAGAATGGGAGCCCTAGACAGAGAACCAGGAGGGGGACCCTTCGGAACAGAACGGAGGGAAACAGGGGAGGTAGTGGTTGGCGTGTCCGGGTCTAAGGCTCGGAAACGGTTGAGAGACTGAGGAAGGCGGGAAGGACGAGGAGAGGAAGAGCACCACGAGCATAGGAGACACCAGCGAAAGAGGGGAGACGATGAACTTGGCGCCGAGCCCCAGGAAAAGACAGACGGTCTCGGTGCTTCAAGCTGAGGACAGCCGCCTCAAGTTTGTAACGAATACACGCACGGGAGAAGGTAGGGTGGGCCTCACCACAATTGAGACAGCGGGCCTGGGGATAAGTGCACTCCAACTTAGAGTGACCCTCGCTTCCACACATGGGACAGAGAGAGACAGGACTAGAGCATTTGAGGGTACCATGCCCAAACCTCCAGCACTTACCGCAGAGCCGCGGTGAGGGAATATATTCCTGAACGGAGCATCTGACACCAGCAAGAATGACAGAGGGCGGAAGGGTCCTACCATCAAAGGTAACCTTCACAACCCGAAGGGGCAGACGGCGATGACCACGAGGGGGACGAGTAAATGTATCCACCTGGAGGACAGAATGACCCTTGGCCTCGAGGATATGCTTGATATCCTCGTGGCAGTCCTTGAGATCTCTAACACCGGTCGCAACATGGTGCGGGAGGAGAACAGTGCCAACACTGGCATTCAACTGAGCTTTCGAGACCCGAACAGGGGTCTCGCCAAGGCAGGATAAGGCGGCCAAGCGGGTGGCCGCATCCTGAGAAGGAGCAGCAACGACACGGGTACCAAGACGAGTGGGGTTGAAGGTGACAAGGCATCCACGGAATCGACAAGATGCCTATGAAGGGAAAAATCGTCAGGAGGAGTTGAATCCAAAGGTTGGAGGTCAAAGTACTTAGTCCACGTAGCAGGGCCAAACAAAGCATGGAACGAAGTAGGATGGGAAGGGAGCATACAAGAGCGGCCGTGGCGGGGACGGCGATGAGAACCCTTAGAGAGAGACGGTTCGAAAGGTGCAGTAGTCACAAGAAGAGATGGAGCCGTGCAAGGGGACGAGACTGTCACCACAGCAGGCTTGGGTCTCGACCCAACCACAGAGGAGGGAGGGGAGCAGGGAGGAAGAGTCCGGTCTGGGCCTAAACCGGGTCCTGTAAACCGTTATCCATACAGCAAACCAAACATAAGGGATGGGACCTGGAATCAAGGGATACCACCTACCAGGGCAGCCAGGGAGGCCGAGCGCGGGCCAGTGTAGGAAGGGTGTGTCGTCCCCAGCGGTGCTCCCCCTTTTCAACAGAGAAGTCCTACTACTTCGTTCATTCTCCCACACTGGTGCTAAGACCCCAGTCCCCCTATCGCCCCAGCTGGACGCCCAACCATCCACTCAGGGCGGCCTCTCACAGGCGACCTTTCAAGCGGGTGGTCCGATGGCTCACAAGGCCCCTACATGGTGCTCTTCAGCATGTACACCACCCAGGGAGGGGGCACAGGCAACCCACACCAGTCCCAGGGAGGTGTACGTGAGCCCCTCACCATGGCAAGGAGGTACCACGGAGGGGTCCCCTTCTCAATTTGGTTTCCGCAAGCGCCACAGCACGACATATGTCCTGGTGAACTTGGAGGTCTATATTCATACTGCTTTTGCTGTGAGTACCTCTGTTGTTGCCATCCTTTTTGACCTGGATAAGGCTTACGACACCACTTGGCGATATATTCTATCCCAGCTTCATTCTTTTGGCCTTCGTGGTCATCTCCCTCTCTTTCTCCGCAGCTTCTCTCTCTCTCGTCGTTCCTTTCGGGTGCGCCTTGGTATTGCTCTCTGCCTCTTTTCAGCAATACGAAAGTGTGCCCCAGGGTAGTGTTCTGAGCACTACTCTTTCTTGTTGCCCTCAATGGTCTTCTTTCCTCTCTTCCTTCAGGTGTCTTCTCCGCTCTCTATGTCGATGATCTTACCCTTTGCTGTCAGGGTGATGATTCGCCTCTCCTTTAGCGCCGGCTTCAACTTGCGATTGATGCTGTGTCGTCTTGGGCCACCGATCATGGCTTCAAGTTCTCTACTTCTAAGACTTGTGCCATGTGTTTTACTCGGAAACGTCGAAACGTTTCGTCGTCTCTCTTTGCCACTTTATGGTCATCCCCTTGAGTACAATGATTCCGCGAAGCTTTTGGGGTTATTCCTTGACACGTGTTTGTCTTGGTCTCCCATATCTCTTACCTCCGTGTTGAGTGCTCTAAGGCCCTTACCCTCCTTCGGGTATTGTCCCATACTTCTTGGGGAGCGGATAGGCGCACTCTCCTTGCTTTACATTCCTCTCTCATCCTGTCTAAGCTCGATTATGGTTGCCCTGCTTACTCGTCTGCTTCTCCTCCTACTCTTCGCCGTCTTGATGCTTTGCACCATACTGGGTTGCGCCTCAGTTCTGGTACCTTTCGTTCGACTCCCATCCTTAGATTGTATGTTGACACTGGCTTCCTGTCTCCAGGACCACCGTGATCGCTACTGTCTTCGCTATCTTGCGCGGACCTTACAACATCCTTCCTTTCGCCTCTGTCGTGCTTTAACTTTTACCCCTCCTGCGATTCCTGTTCCTCTTCACCACCTCCCTCTTTCTGTCCGGTTATATCGCTTACATGATTCTCTTTCCAATCGTGTTTCTAATGTTTTTCCTCGTGTTGTTCCTTCTTTGCTTCCGTGGAGTCCCCCCCTTCCGCAGTTTTGTACATCCTTGACCCGCATCACTAAAGCTTTTACCCTTCCTACGGTTCTAAAACGCCTTTCCTTGAGCACTTTTTTTCTCACTCTCGCTCCGTTTCTGTCTTCACCGAAGGGTCTAAGTCTGCTGACGGTGTTGGCTACTCTGTTTCTCCTGATCGCACTTATATGTGTCGCTTATCTCCGGAGACTAGCATCTTTACAGCGGAGCTTTATGCTATTCTCTATGCTCTTCGTCTCCTGCTTTCCCGTTGTCAGTCTTCCTTTGTAGTTGTTGTTGACTCTCGTAGTGCCCTCATGGCTCTCGGGTCCTTTAATCCGGTTCATCCAGTTGTTGTCGAGATCCAGCATTGGCCGTTTCTTGTTCACAGTAAATTTAAGTCGGTTGAGTTTTGTTGGGTTCCCAGCCATATTGGCATGTCTTTAAATGAGCGTGCGGATTCTGCCGGCAAGGAAGCTGTAAGCTCTTGTTCCATCTCTTGTAAAGGAATTCCATATTCCGACTTTTACCCGGTTATCCATTCCTCTATCCTTACCCGTTGGCAGGCTTCTTAGACGTCTGTTAATGGTAACAAACTACGTACTCATAAATGTTGTGTTTCCTCGTGGCAGTCCTCCTACCACTGTAACCGGTGATGGGTAACAGCTCTGATGAGGATGCGTATTGGCCATACTCGCTTAACCCATGGTCACTTAATGGAGCGCCGCCCTGCTCCTAATTGCATTGTCCCTCTTACGTCGTGCATGTCCTTCTTGAATGTCCTGACTTCCAGGACGAGCGTGTGTCTTGCTTTCTGACCGCCCCTCGTGGTCGCCTGTCCCTCAATAGAATTCTTGCTAACTCGGATACTTTTGATATCGTTCGCCTTATGCGTTTTTGTTCTCGTATTAGCATCCTTGGTGATATTTAGCGCCCACTGATTATTCCGCACATTTGATGGTGCTACCATCAAATTTTTCCCGGTTTCGTGCCTTCTTTTGATAATTACTTACTTCTTAACTCTACAAATGAGGGGGAATTTAACTGTGCTGGGAATAAAAGAGAGAAAACTAACTTAGTTATTTTCTAATATACACACCGCAAGATGCATCAGCTAAGGAATTCACATATCATATAAACAAGAGAATAGCTTCGATAATCTGGCAAACCCAATACCTGATATCTTCCTAGGTGACTTCAACCTGCCCAGTCTAAGACAGCAAACAAGAATATTTTACCATGAAATCTATCTGGACATAACCAACCACAGATCTGAGAACTCCTTTGATTCTGTGAAAAATTTTCATTCAACCAGCAGATAAGAGTCAACTAGGAACGAAAATATTCTAGATCTTAACTTCCCAAACAAAAGAAGAATCAGGGACACTACAATTGCATACCACATACCTTGATCACAAGCTCATTTAAGTGCAAACATCAATACCTTTAATAGACCTAAAACAATGATTATGTAAGAGGGGTTATTCAATAAATTAAATTTTAATAAAATGATAGACTGGGAAAATATAGACAGGGAACCTAACAAACATTCAATGGAAATTTTTTTAAGTAATAATAATCTTACACAAGACATAAAACAACAGTAGATGGGGAAGTGCCTTCCTATGCCACCCTTGTATGGAAATCAGATAAGGAAATCAGAAGCGGGGTGCCACATAGTGCCACTCCATATTAGGTCATCTGGGGGGAGAGTAGTAGTGGTCGAGAAAACGGTGGAAACTGGAGATAACTGTTGTATATAGCGGTATGGATATGTTCATTTATACAGTAGTAGTATGACAGTATATTTAAGTAAAAAAAAATGAATTTATTGTATAATAAACACGGGTGAGAGCCAGCCACACCCCTCCTCATTCCCTCTATGGGCCGGGTGTAACAAAAAAACAGGTTAGTCTGAGTAGAGGTGGGGTCCCCCACCCTCCCTCGTACTGGGTGACCTTGAGTGAACCGTAAGAGGGTCAACGCCCTCCTGACACACATATAGTTCAAGACTGAACGATCCCTCCAGGACTATATACATATATACATATATATATGTTCAGACCCATATCGTACTTGGTGACCTTGGGTGGGCAGCCGTACCCTTCCTTGCACCTAATGGCCTTGACTTCACCTGGAGGACTCGTGTGGATTCTTATATATATATATATATATATATATATATATATATATATATATATATATATATATATATATATATATATATATATATATATATATATATATAAGAGCATTTAAGGAGTATTAAAAATCAAAGAATTTCATTAATGCTTTATTAGGTAAAATCACAACAATGATGTATAAGAAGTTAATTATAATAGTTAATTGTAGTTATGGGTCCCTCTCTCTTATTCCTCACTCCCCCCCCCCACCTCCCCATCCTCATCTGAGTAGAATTCTGATGTCTCCCCGTCTGTGGTGAGTGGGGGAAGGCCTTGACCCCCACCCCCCTCTCTTGGGGGTGAGGGGTGAGTTGGGTGGTGGCCTTTTGGATGAGTTTCCCCCCCCAGTCACATCTGAAGTGTTCTGGAAAGAGATGTGGAAAATAATTTATGTTGGTTAAAAGGGTTTTTTATAGCTCCATATGTTTTTATTAGAAAAATATTTTATTTCCTTCTAAGAATGGCTAGTACATACCTCTCTCCCTGCAGGGGTGTCCTTGAGTCCTCTACAGCAGGTATTGTCAAGTAGACTACGTAACAGCATCTTGGTTGGGGGAGATCTCCCTTGTAGAATTACTACTTTACAAAAGTGGACCGGTCCCAAGAATTGTACTGGGGGAAAAATAAGAATGTAAAATAGAGGATGTACAAACTTTTTTTAATGTGGAAAAAAAAAAATAAATCTTTACCAGAAAGTGTTTGGGGGGAGACACCTTCCATTGTAGGATGTTTGAGGTTGTTTTGTCTTCTGGAGAGGTTGTGGGTGGGAGGTGTTTTTATAGACCGTACTTCCTATTAGGTAGGTTGCCTAGCTAACAAAAATATTCTCTACACCACCTATAAGAACCAACCCCTACTCCCCTACAAAATGTCCTAACACAATGTTGTTTCATAGGAAAATATCGTCTCGCATAAGCGAGGGCTCGCTTATCGTTTAATTTTAAAGTAACGCTGGAAAATACTTTATGGAAGTAATGTACCGATGAAGGCAACCCCAGATGACTTATTCTGTGAACAAACATGATGCAATAGAGCCCACAAGCGAGAGTAAAATCGCTTTGGAGTCTGTACCACATTCCATACACCTCTGTTATTTTGTTAGTTTTAATAAATCCTTGAAAATAATGTCCGTAAGTAACCACCGACATTGCATAACTATCGAAAAAAAACATTCGACGTTTAACTTTATCAACATAAATAGCTACCCAATGACCCATGGTTAATCTACTGTGTGATGGTAAAATATTACTTATGAAGACGATAGGTTTTCTTGACGAGATATTTAAATATTCAATCTCATCCGCGTTGTAACACCCCAGGTAGACGACTCGATCCCCTAGATTATTTTTTAAATTAATATTTATATCATAACAATTCATTATGTTTTTTAAGCTCGCACGTCACATAGAACAGTTCTTTGTCCATCGATGGATAGTACTCCTGTCGTTTCCCCAAACAGTAAAACCAGTCTGTTATATGTAACACCACTACCAAATTCAAGCTCCATACGCAAGTTGCCAGATTTCTCCACAGGGAGGGAATCTTTTGTTTGAATGGCGCTTAAGTCAAAGGCGAATATTGATCTCCCCTTATTAAAAGTGTCATAGCCTAGTAGCGAATCACGCTCTAACCCTAATGTCTTCAAAGTTTCGTAATAAAGACGGGAGTAATGGTTGTCGAAATCACCTCCAATTCGATAAATTGCATTATTGTTTAAATACATAGCAATATTTTTCAGCTTTGCATTTTCAAAATATAATCCATTACCTTGGTGGAGACCGGCGAAATAATTCATTGCTACAACTACCATATATATCTTTTGAGGGATTACTTGGGCCCAAGGCTGATCAATTAAGAGGCTGGTTTGATTCCCCGCCAGGACATATGTTTTAGAAATGGTTCTATTGAAAGTATAGGTTATGGGGTCAGGAGATGCTAACAGTGAGCTGTTTAAGGCAAGGTAGGCACTTGGGTAGGGGAACACCCGTGTTACCCATAACTTAGCATAATCCATATGCAGGCGATACTTAGAGCCATCGACTACACTTGTATTTATTACCCAAGCGTGTGGAGAGAGCTCCAATCTTAGACGCACATCTATATTATCTAATATGAATTGGTCTAGGGTTGTTACATCCAATACTAGGGGAAAACACATTGACAAACCTTTTTCTTTTAAATTGCTCATAAATTTTTTATCCTTGGCGGTTGCTCCAGTAAAAAATGTATTTGTAAATTCGTTAGGAATTATACCGTCATCACTCCAGTCCCTACGAATGGCCCCAATTCTCCCCAAGGAAGACATTTTTGAGGGGGGTAGGGAGGTAATTAATTTAATAAACGACCAATAATTAAAATTAGAATTTGTTTCAACTACCTGCTCTCCTAAAAACACCTGGACACCTTTAAACATGGTATTTGACAAGCCATTCACAAATTCCACATAGTCATCCTCTTCCAATTTTGTGGTATCGTCATCTTTCGTTAAAGATACCTTAAAGTCTATAACAATATTAGCTAGATCTAAGAAGGCGCCCTGGGTTCCGGGGATGCGGAATTCTAAGTAATTATCCCGCAAGCGTTGATTAATGGGGAGGTTGACAGGTAGAATGTCTATTTGCTGTGTAGAGGCAATTGAACTTTCCACATTACGTATTCTGTTACTTCTAGGAAATTGGTCAATAATACTGGAGCTATAATATTCTAATGGAATTTTCATCCCAGCTCCACTAGCCCCCGCCATGATCCCCCCCGAAAAGGTAAAGTGTGACTGCTTACGTTAGGGAAAATACGTCATTTTTATACCCAAGACCTCGTTTACATTTTTTTTTTTTTTTTTATTTTTTATTCTCCTGGAGAGTCGTTTAATTTTCCCACCTGTTACCAGTTTCTTTCCCACAGTTTTAAGAGCATCAATACCGTGAGTTCTCAGAGCACTCTTTACATCCCGTTTACCACTAGTTAAATCACCAAGAACATTTTTCCCAAAATCGATTGCGCTCGGTGTTACAGCTTTCATGAAAAATGGTATGGCCCGTCGAGCCAAGCCAGCCAAGGTTCCAAAAAAACCACCGCCAGATCTGAGATAAGGTGCTTGGAATGTGCGTATGTCATTCATCGCCCCCCCTCTCATCCCATGTCTCCTAGAGGGGGGGAGGAAGATCTCCCCAAACTCCCTCTGAGAGGGGGGGATGAACGGTACTCGCATACCGACACCTCTTCGTACAATAACCGAAAGTTGTGGTAAACACTTCTATATATATTTATAGTTTTATATTGCTATACTTTTAGGACGGATATGCAAGACTGCCGTAACCGACCTTCCATCTTCAAAACTAACCATTCGCCCAAACTGATCTGTTATTTTAATACTTACTTTCTCCAACGTGTTAGTATTTAATGCCTTGTACACTAGGGGATGAGCCCCTCTAGAATATGAGTCATGATAACTGATTGCGTCCAAGATATTTACAATCTGCCCCCCATATCGGTCCGGCTCAATGACGTCACTATAGATGAGTAAATAATCACAACCCCCGTCATTGTCTGGAGGGAATGAGGCCACAACCTTGGAGGCTGTTGTAATGTCATCTGTTTTTGCCCGATAAATGGTGTATTTGCGAGCGCTGTCAAAACCAAGTACATTAGCTATTCTGTGTTTAAATTGAAGACTGAGAGAATATAACGAGCCAGTACCTTCATTATTAAGAGTTGAAGCTAGTAATACACGCTCTAAAGATTGGTCATAGGTGAGGATTGGTTCTGTATTTGGGAAGTATATTTTGAAATCACTCCTGAAACTTAGTTTCATGTCAGTGATTATTTGCCGGCTAATCTCTTCTGTAATGTATTTGATGTTTCTCGATAATATGTTGGTTTTGGGGAGGAAGGTGTAAATTAGATGTTCTGGACTTTTAGAAAGAGTTCCACGTTTAAAAGTAGCATAGATATCTATGGCAGACTCCCCCTCATCCTTAATTATGGCGTTAATTCGTCTGGGTAGAAGTATGTTGACTAAAGCTACCTCATGTTTTATGGAAGGGTTTAAATGTAGTGTAGGGATGGTGTTTGTAAATGCCGAACTTGTGTTGTTGTATAAATCTCCTTGGTCGAGGCTGGTAAGATATACGTAATGTTCCTCGGCCATTGTGCACTTAAGAACTGATTGAGGGAAATAAAACAACACTACTTATATTTTATTTTATTAAAGTACAAAAGGAAATATTTGTTTTAAAAGAAACTACATCAGGGGAAAGAGTCCCACAACAAAAAATTACTTTAAAAGAACAGCTGCTGCTGCTGCTGCTGCTGCTGTCGTTGTTGCTACTGTCGACACCTCTGCTGCCGCTGCTGTCACCACGTGGGAGCTGTTGTAGATGATGCAACTGCTACTGCTGACGGTAGTGGTGCTGCCACTGTTGCTGTTGTCGCTGCTGCTGCTGCTGCTGCTGCTGAAGCTGTTCGTACCACCGACACCACTACTACTACTACCGCTGCTACCACAACTAGTGCTGTTACTGCTACTACCATCACCACAGGAGCTGTTGTAGATGATGCAACTGCCGCTGCTGCTACTGTTACTGTTGGTGGTGCTACCACCTCTTCTTCTCCCCTGGGGGGTGGTTACAGCTTCCGTTGTTTTTTCGGGGGAGAGGATAACAGGAATATTTCCTGTGACTCTCCATCGAGGATGGACTCGATACGGTGATTCGGGCGGGGATCGATGTCGATAGTGGTTTCGATGCGGCGTTTGACCGTACCAGATGATGTGGGGGGAGGTGGAGGGGCAGTGGTAGTGGTGCTGGATGTATATTCCTGTAGATGTCTCTTCTTCCTGGGGGTAGCCGGTGGTGCTGGGAGTGTAGAACGGGAAGAGGTTCCTGGGGTGGAGACCCCCTCCTCCTCCACAGCGTCCAGGGTGATAGTTGTACTATCCCCCTCTCCTCTGGGGTCATCGATCGGGAGGGGTGCCATTGATGGGGTAGCAGGTGTGGCACGTTTCATTATTACAAGCTCTTTGTTATGCTTGCTCAATTCACGGTGGAGAGAGATCACCATGGGTCCGATGTCCTTGTGCCAGTTGTCCATACCATCACGGGAAGCCCCTAACCCATGGGGCACCACCAGTCGAAACATGGTTGGGCTTCTTATTATAAGGTTGCCCACCTTCCTTAGGGCTTCTTTAAGCCAGAATAGGCGATTTCTGGCTGTATCCAGGGTGACGTTGGCGATGTAGTGTGTGTCAGCCGAAGTCTGTACTTGTTCTTGGGCTATAGGGTTGGACTCGAAGGGTGCTCCTGCACCGAATGAAGAAATTAGCGCCACGATGGTGGGTCTGAAGAATAAGATAGGTTCTTCGACCATATCTTGCCCGTCGGAGGGTAGGGGGGCTATCTTCACTTCAATGTCCCCTGGGGTAGACCGATAACGAATTGTGGCCCTGTTGACATTAGTCAGACCAACACGTTCCACACGGGCGTATGGGAAAGTTTTCCACACTATATTTGCTAGTCCATAGGGGCGCACAATGGCAGCGGGGAGGTCGTACACAATAACATCGCCAACCCCGAAGGCGTGGGTGTCGGTGATGTCGCTATCTATCGACTTTATGGACGACAAGGACATGGCGGAGGGCGAGTGTGGGGAGGTTCTCGACAACAATAGCTACAGTGACCAGGAGCGACGGTGGGGAGGCCTTTAAATACACCTACGTTCCCCATCCTGGAGGGGGAGGAAAGTAGGGGTGGTGGGGTAGAGTCCACATTCCTCACCTTATAAGCCCATAGACACTCCGCCCAGACTCGAAGGCTGTGACCTGGTCCCGGTGTTGGAAGATTAATTTTTCCATTTGCCATATCTCCGTCTGGATTTCCTGGGATGAATATTCTTCATAACGTTTCACCGTTTCCCCAAATGACTTAAAAAATCGTTCTGGGGGAGCACTCAACACAAGGCGGTCGTAACAATCCCACAATGCGTATATCAATCTACTTTTGTGTTCGACATACTTGTAGTACCGTTGAGTAGCAACCAACTTCTTCAATAGAGGAGATTTGTCTTCCACAGTTGCAGGAGGAGGGGGGTTGGAAGCTTGCTCCATGGTGAACACACAACTGACTATAATGACGATTAAGGTGTGGTTCATATAGGTCTTCAATATGGGTCCCAATGGGGTCTCCTATGGATGCCCCTCCCCCCTTTTAACTGTGATCTGGCACGATAATTACGTATGAAGGTCGGTTCTATGCCAGCTACCTTCAGTAAAATCCTTACATCCTCCTTGTCAGCTGTCCTAAACTGTCCTTTAGTAAAGGCTAAAGTCTTAATTATATCTAAAATATTTAAATTTCGTACAGGTTTTAATAAATTTCCATGGGAATCCCATATCACCTGTTGGCTGTTTTGTTCAAACATGTTCAATAATGTTTTGACATGAGGAATTTCCTCAATTTTAAAATTCACATTTATTAAGTTATCCAGACTTGGATTTTGACTCGTGATGATGGCTTTATGGGGAGTGTGTCCAGCAACAATTACACGCATTTCGGGCGGTAGAATGGAATGTTCCCTTCTCTTTTTTAAAAAAAAAGGGGCGCCCGCACCGCCCCGCCGCGTTTTTTGTTTAAAGGACGGGCCCGCCGCGGCGGCGGGGCGGTGCGGCCGCGGTAGGACCAATGTCATTTTATGGTTGTGTGAGTAAGCCTGCCCGTCTGGAGGAGCTTGTGTGGCAAACGTTGGTCAC
>WNGS01152649.1:0-10554 GCA_020271785.1 Procambarus virginalis
TTGAAAATATGTGGGAGAGAACAGTATTCTCGAGAGCGAGAAATTTGAAAAAATGTGCATTTGGCCTGTGGGATAGGCCTTTAGGGAGCAATATGGCGCTGGCAAGTCTGTTCTCCCGCCAAAACTGTGTGACGTCAGTGGCGCCAGATTGGTCACCGTCAGCGACATGGCACTGGGAGCCAATGAAAACCAACTTTGGGAAAGTGACGTCACATAGGCAGGGGGAGTCCGCCGTGTTGGCGCCAGGCGATATCAGTCTTTCACGACACGTCCGAGAGGTAGGACGCGCGATCGGTCATCCTGTCAGAGTGACGGATTTACCGAACTCCGGTGGATTTAAGCGTCTCCAGTTGTTGGCACGCACTCTGTGAGGTCTTCCTGCAACCCAGAAGTGGCTCAGATAAGGAATTGACAGAATATTGAGCAACAAGTGCTCAGGGGACAGGTGCGTTGCAAGAAGTGGGCGGGCATCGACGTGTGTCGTCGTTGGCAGTTCACCAGTATAAGAGACAGCTTAGTGGCCGGCCCCACCGTGAGTGAACCGGGTTGACAGCCTTGTCAACCAGGTTGAACGTGTGATCGACGATCCTGTCAAGTTTGACAGTAACCCCACCTTCGTGGAACCCTACGAGTCAACAGTTGGATGCAAGCACGTCGAGAAGTCTTCCCAAATACCTAGCGATATATCTAGACGACGAGGGAATTGACAGTGTTGTGAGCTTCAAGTGCTCTGAAGTCGGGTGCTGTGCGTGTGTGTCGTCCGGGACGGCTGATAACTTCACAGTGACTTCGTAGTGGTGAGAGGCAGTTACTCTGGGAGTACAGTGACAAAGACTAATTGGGAAACGTACGACGACCGCCGAGACGTAGGCTGGCTGCCGTAGTTGGGAGGAAAGTTGACGGCCAGGAGACCGACTTCAACCCTGCGACGTACTGTAGAGGAAGGAGCACGGACCTGCTGTGTACAGAAGCGGCGAGACGCGACATCCTAAGGCGTGGGGCTTGTGTTTCTGGATGGTGAACGAGGCGAGAGCCTGGACCAGGAGCTACAACCCAACTGTCATCCTAGGATAGGTGAAGTAGGTGTTTACAGTTACCCTCCCATTTCCCTTTAGTTAGCTATATATATCTTGTCAGGATATTTTATATGTCGTGAGCAAGTCTCACTTGAGTTTAAGTCACAGAGAGCACAGTATGTGGTGAGGCTACCCAGAGCGCTCACAGTATCAGTTTACATATATATCTATGTGTGGGTGTGTGCAAGCACCAAGATTCATCAGAGAATTTACTGTGACTATTATTAATCTACAGTGAGTATTATTATTATATATATATGGTAGTAAACCAGATATTGGTGTATTGATCTCTATAATCTATTGATATAAATGCCTGTGGATTGATCTATAATCTATTGATATAAATGTGTGGATTGATCTCTATAATCTATGATATAAATGCCGTGTGTTGATCTATAATCTATGATATAATGCCCGTGGTGATCTCTAGATCTATTAATATAATGCCTGTGTATTGATCTCATGATGTATATATATATATGCCTGAAATTTGATTACTGATTTATATGACATGCTGTGTACTGAATAATATCATATACGTGAAGTGATTGCCAGTGATATCTCTTTAAGAGAAGTATAGATATAAAGAAAAGTTCAGTGATCAAGTGAGTGCATTCACAGTAAATATTATTAAGAATAGAGTAATCTTTTGGTACGGTGAAAAGTCACTGTGAGAGTATTGTGAATAAGATGTTGATCGTGAGGCCAGTGAAATCATAAGTAAACCATGTGAACGTTGAATAGTGTTTTGAAAAAGTTAAATAAACGGGGATCGTGACAATTAGAAAACAAGTACTAGTCTGTTCCCACGATCGCGAGGGTCCCGGTCAGCTGAGTCTGACAGGTGACACGTGCCGATGTTACCATATCGGTGCGCTCTAGAATATTATGCTATGAATGGAGCAATTGTCATATATTAATCTGATACATTGATGCATATATATTTCTCGTTGTCTTTTAAGTAAAATACCAAAACTCTTTGGTGTTTGATATCATCCCCTCCATTTATCTTGTGACCGTGTAATGATATAAAGTAGAGTGACCTGCCTGATACTATATTACTGGAATTTGCTCTTGCCACAATTACACCTGACCACTGCAGTGTTACTGGACATCTAAAAAAACCAGTTGGCGACCTTGAAGGCTGTGTAAGAGTTCGGTGTCGGGGGGCCACAGATTGAGGGAACGATCTGTGTCCTCACATCTTACAATCTAAAGGCCGGTTGTGAGATCGACTGGGGTACTCTCCGAGGCCAGCAGTGGAGCCTAGAGATTGAGGGAAGACCCGCCGAACGACGGTGAGTAAGGGTTATTGTTGGAGCAACCACCTGGAAAGGAGATCCAGTCTACTGTTGCTTTAACCCCTCTAACGAGAACACCGTGAAACCCCGACATTGGCGACCTTGCCAGGATAAGAGCAAGATCAAGGTGGTAATTGTGGTATTAAATATCAGGCCTAGGTTTTCACTCATTGTCACAAGGGAGGGTGATAAAGTAGCCAGGTTTATAGACACGAGAGACGAGCAAGTACTGGAGGAGTGCACCAAGGCACAGCTGCAGACGATCGCCGACCACTTTGGGATCAAGTTGAGAGCTTCAAAGTGGGAGAAAGAAGACTTGAGATCATGGCACAGCTCAAGGCACGTGATGAAGCCTTAGGAGAGGACGGCCACAGACACCTGCCAGTGGAGGAGAGAACTTGAGTACCGGTGGCAGCAGCCGGGGATCCAGTGGCAGCAGGCGCAGTCAAGCTGGAATAATGAAGCTGCAGATAGAAGCACAGCTGCGCAAGGAAGAGCGCGAACAAGAAGCACAGCTGAAGCGCGAGGAAGCAGAAAGAGAAGCACAGCTGCGCCGAGAAGAAGAGAAAGAGAAGCACAGCTGCGGCGAGAAGAAAGAGAGCACAGGCGAGGAAGAAAGAGAAGAACAGAGCACAGAAGAAAGAGAAGCACAGCTGCGCAGAGAAGAGAGAGAAGCACAAGCACAGCTGCGCAGGGAAGAGCGTGAACAAGAAGCACAGCTGCGCAGGGAAGAGCACGAGGCACAGCTGAGACGAGTAGAACGCGAGCACGAAGCTAGGATGAAGCAGCTGGAGGTTGAGCTGAGGCGAGCTGAGCTAGGGCTAGTTCCCCCCACCACAACAGCAAGAAGACCGCCGAGTGAGAGAGAGGGATTTGCCCGTCTTCGTGCCTAATGAGGCTGAGGGCTTCTTCGAGCACTTTGAGAAGGTCGCTACGTTGAAGAAGTGGCCGAGGGCAGAGTGGGCGGAGCTAGTTCAAGGAAGGCTCACTGGTGAAGCTCGTGAAGCTTACAACATGCTCGATCTCCAGGAATGTACCAACTATGATGCAGTAAAACGGGCCGTGCTCCATTCGTTCAAGCTGACGCCGGAGTGCTATAGGAAAAGGTTTAGAGAATGTACCCGATCGCCAGGAAAATCGTATGCGGAGACGGCGAGGGACATGGAAAGGAAATTCTTGAAATGGCTGGAGTCAGAAGGAGCAAGATCGGCTGAACAGATCAAGAGGCTAATGGTCATGGAAAAATTCATGTCCGTGCTCTCTCCCGAGATTAGGGTGAGAGTAAAGGAAGCGGACATCAAGGACCCGAGAGCCGCAGCCGATCGAGCAGACATGCTAGAGGAAGCTTTACGTCCATGTCGAGAGGGACAGCACCGACCGCCCGCATTCTCCAGCTATGGGAGGAGTAACAGAAGGTCGGACGGTTGGAGGACAGGACCGAGTTCTCCCAGGTCCTACCCCTCGAATGGAGACAGCAGAGGACAGAAGAGTGCTGTGGAACCGCCGAAGAAGTCACCGAGGGAGAGCTCAAGAGATCTTGTTATCGTCACGGCCGGAGATGCTGAGCACGAGTCTTTGGAAGGCGCAAGAGGAGTCCGCGGAAGAAGAAGGATCCGTTGTTTCAACTGCGGGTTAATAGGACACATGGCGCGCGAATGTAGACGTCCTAAGCAGCGGGGTTACGTTGCTTTTGTGCGGGTAGAGGACCAGTTAGCCGAAGGAGTGCGGGATGGACCCGTACGTAGGAAGAAGGAGGCTAACCCATTCGTGCGTGAGGGAACTGTAAGGGTGGGGGACGCAGACCCCATCCCGGTAATGATGCTGAGAGATACTGGGGCGGAATTTACCCTGGTGAGCAGAACCCTTTTCCCTGAGTGTCACGAGAATACCTGTGTAGGTGAGGCAAGTGTGACCACTGTGGGAGGCCCAGTGCAGATGCCCCTACACCAGGTAACCCTGAGTTCTGTTTATGGATGCCAAACCCTAGTAGTGGGAGTCTGTGCGACGATGCCCACGAGGGAGGCACAGGTCATTTTGGGAAATGACGCATGTGGAGGACGTGTCCTACCGAACCTTGTGAAGGACGAGGAGTGCTTGGAGCACCTAGAGAAGAAAGGCGAAGTGTTCGACGCCTGTGGGGACGAGAAAGGAATCGCCATGGAGGCGTTCCCTGTCTGTGCTATGATTCCGAGGCAGCGCGAAGGACAAGGAGGACGTGGATCTGATAAGGCCGACGAGGAGACGTCCGCCGGCCTGGGAATGGATCACCTCGTCATGGAACCAGGAGAGCGAGTGGAGGGCGAAGGCAGCCCAGAAGGTGAGGTACAGGTGACCCTCACCGGTTCTCCAGGGATGGACCGCACTCGTCTCGAGGAGATGCAGCAGGCAGAATTCCCCGAGTTGATTTGTAAGGTCAAAGGAGGACGTGTTGGTCCCGAGAAAGCTACTCACTTTAACAGGCATAAAGGCATACTAATGAGACAGTGTAAACCTGTAAGGATGGAGGTCGGAAAAGCCTCTCCAGGTACGAGAGATCAGGTAGCGTTGCCAGCCAAGTGCAGAGCGGCAGTGTTGAGTCTGTTGCACGCTGTTGACTCTCCGGGTCACCTAGGGGTGACCACGATGCGACGTCCAACGTCGAGAGAAGTGGCTGGGCAACTACAACATCTTTTCTCTTGGGTGAGGAGGCCCAGGGAAAACCAGGCTGACAGTGGAAATATGTTCCGGTCTGAGTGTGTCAGACGAACAATGATAAATCAGGGAGTGATGCAGATTCGGTCGTCGCCCTACCGATCGCAGTCGAAGGGGGCGGTCGGAAGACTCCACTCCACCTCAGAGACAGCTCTGAGAATGTGCTGCGTAGAGCAGGAAGACGAGTGGGAAGAGACAGCGGGCCCTGTTTTGTTGGCCATTTGCAAAGCAGTGGCAGAACCGTTAAACTTCTCACAGTTCCAGCTGGTGAACGGACGTGAGGTGCGGAGCCCTCGGTCCGTAATAGGTAAGCAGTGGACGCCCAGGATGACCTTAAAGACGGTCTGCAGACACATGAGGAGTGTCACCCATTGGCGGCTGCAATACTGGCTGGAAGCCAAGATTTTCAGTGGAAAGGACAGCGTAGTCGCAGATGCGTTGTCCCGCATGCACTAACCAGACATGACTCTTATTTTAAGGGGAGGGGTATGTGACGGTGTTCCCACCCTTCTAATTCTCCCACGCCTGCTGTAAGAGTCATGTCCACCATTCTCGAGCGTTCTCTACATTGCAGGCAACAATTGAACATATGTGGGAGAGAACAGTATTCTCGAAGAGCCGAGAAATTTGAGAAAATGTAGCATTTTGGCCTGTGGGATAGGCCCTTTAGGGAGCCAATATGGCGCTGGCAAGTCTGTTCTCCCGCCAAAACTGTGTGACGTCAGTGGCGCCAGATTGGTCACCGTCAGCGACATGGCACTGGGAGCCAATGAAAACCAACTTTGGGAAAAGTGACGTCACATAGGCAGGGGGAGTCCAGCCGTGTTGGCGCCAGGAGATATCAGTCTTTCACGACACGTCCGAGAGGTAGGACGCGTGATCGGTCGTCCTTTCAGAGTGACGGATTTACCGAACTCCGGTGGATTTAAGCGTCTCCAGTTGTTGGCACGCACTCTGTGAGGTCTTCCTGCAACCCAGTAGTGGCTCAGATAAGGAATTGACAGAATATTGAGCAACAAGTGCTCAGGGGACAGGTGCGTTGCAAGAAGTGGGCCGGGCATCGACGTGTGTCGTCGTTGGCAGTTCACCAGTATAAGAGACAGCTCAGTGGCCGGGCCACCCACCGTGAGTGAACCGGGTTGACAGCCTTGTCAACCAGGTTGAACGTGTGATCGACGATCCTGTCAAGTTTGACAGTAACCCCACCTTCGTGGAACCCTACGAGTCAACAGTTGGATGCAAGCACGTCGAGAAGTCTTCCCAAATACCTAGCGATATATCTAGACGACGAGGGAATTGACAGTGTTGTGAGCTTCAAGTGCTCTGAAGTCGGGTGCTGTGCGTGTGTCGTCCGGGACGGCTGATAACTTCACAGTGACTTCGTAGTGGTGAGAGGCAGTTCCTCTAGGAGAACAGTGACAAGAACTAATTGGGAAACGTACGACGACCGCCGAGACGTAGGCTGGCTGCCGTAGTTGGGAGGAAAGTTGACGGCCAGGAGACCGACTTCGACCCTGCGACGTACTGTAGAGGAAGGGGCACGGACCTGCTGTGTACAGAAGCGGCGAGACGCGACATCCTAAGGTGTGGGGCTTGTGTTTCTGGATGGTGAACGAGGCGAGAGCCTGGACCAGGAGCTACAACCCAACTGTCATCCTAGGATAGGTGAAGTAGGTGTTTACAG
This sequence comes from Procambarus virginalis, assembly GCA_020271785.1. Taxonomy (NCBI): domain Eukaryota; kingdom Metazoa; phylum Arthropoda; class Malacostraca; order Decapoda; family Cambaridae; genus Procambarus; species Procambarus virginalis. Next base: position 6,753 of record WNGS01152649.1, read on the forward strand.
TTACCCTCCCATTTCCCCTTTAGTTAGCTATATATATTCTTGTTAGAATATTTTATATGTCGTGAGCAAGTCTCACTTGAGTTTAAGTCACAGAGAGCACAGTATGTGGTGAGGCTACCCAGAGCGCTCACAGTATCAGTTTACATATATATCTATGTGTGGGTGTGTGCAAGCACCAAGATTCATCAGAGAATTTACTGTGACTATTATTAATCTACAGTGAGTATTATTATATATATATATTGGTAGTAAACCAGATATTGGTGTATTGATCTCTATAATCTATTGATATAAATGCCTGTGGATTGATCTATAATCTATTGATATAAATGCCTGTGGATTGATCTCTATAATATATTGATATAAGTGCCCGTGTGTTGGTCTCTATAATCTATTGATATAAGTGCCCGTGTGTTGATCTCTATGATCTATTAATATAAATGCCTGTGTATTGATCTTCATGATGTATATTGATATATATGCCTGAAATTTGATTACCGATTTATATATGACATGCCTGTGTACTGAATAATATCATATACGTGGAGTGATCGTCAGTGATATCTCTTTAAGAGAAAGTATAGATATAAAGAAAAGTTCAGTGATCAAGTGAGTGCATTCACAGTAAATATTATTAAGAATAGAGTAATCTTTTGGTACGGTGAAAAGTCACTGTGAGAGTATTGTGAATAAGATGTTGATCGTGAGGCCAGTGAAATCATAAGTAAACCCTGTGAACGTTGAATAGTGTTTTGGAAAAAGTTAAATAAACGGGGATCGTGACAATTAGAAACAAGTACTAGTCTGTTCCCACGATCGCGAGGGTCCCGGCCAGCTGAGTCTGACAGGTGACACGTGCCGATGTTACCATATCGGTGCGCTATAGAATATTATGCTATGAATGGAGTAATTGTCATATATTAATCCTGATACATTGATGCATATATATTTCTCGTTGTCTTTTAAGTAAAATACCAAAACTCTTTGGTGTTTGATATCATCCCCTCCATTTATCTTGTGACCGTGTAATGATATAAAGTAGAGTGACCTGCCTGATACTATATTACTGGATTTTGGCTCTTGCCACAATTACACCTGACCACTGCAATGTTACTGGACATCTAAAAAAACCAGTTGGCGACCTTGAAGGCTGTATAAGAGTTCGGTGCCGGGGCGGGCCACAGATTGAGGGAACGATCTGTGTCCTCACTCATCTTATAATCTAAAGGCCGGTTATGAGATCGACTGGGGTACTCTCCGAGGCCAGCAGTGGAGCCTAGAGCATTGAGGGAAGACCCGCCGAACGACGGTGAGTAAGGGTTATTGTTGGAGCAACCACCTGGAAAGGAGATCCAGTCTACTGTTGCTCTAACCCTTCTCTAACGAGAACACCGTGAAACCCCGACATGTATAGTGGTCATTGTCTAATGTATAGTGGTCATTGTCTTGTGTCTAGTGTATAGTGGTCATTGTCTTGTGTATAGTGTAGAGTGGTCATTGTCTTGTGACTAGTGTATAGTGGTCATTGTCTTGTGTCTAGTGTATAGTGGACATTGTCTTGTGACTAGTGTATAGTGGACATTGTCTTGTGTCTAGTGTATAGTGGACATTGTATTGTGACTAGTGTATAGTGGTCATTGTCTAGTGTATAGTGTATAGTGGTCATTGTCTTGTGACTAGTGTATAGTGGTCATTGTCTAGTGTATAGTGTATAGTGGTCATTGTCTTGTGTATAGTGTATAGTGGTCATTGTCTTGTGTCTAGTGTATAGTGGACATTGTCTTGTGTCTAGTGTATAGGGGTCATTGTCTTGTGACTAGTGTATAGTGGTCATTGTCTTGTGTCTAGTGTATAGTGGTCATTGTCTTGTGACTAGTGTATAGTGGTCATTGTCTTGTGTATAGTGTATAGTGGTCATTGTCTTGTGACTAGTGTATAGTGGACATTGTCTTGTGACTAGTGTATAGTGGTCATTGTCTTGTGTATAGTGTATAGTGGTCATTGTCTTGTGTCTAGTGTATAGTGGTCATTGTCTTGTGACTAGTGTATAGTGGTCATTGTCTAGTGTATAGTGTATAGTGGTCATTGTCTTGTGACTAGTGTATAGTGGTCATTGTCTCGTGACTAGTGTATAGTGGTCATTGTCTTGTGTATAGTGTAAAGTGTCATTGTCTTGTGTCTAGTGTATAGGTCATTGTCTTGTGACTAGTGTATAGTGGTCATTGTCTAGTGTATAGTGTATAGTGGTCATTGTCTTGTGACTATTGTATAGTGGTCATTGTCTTGTGACTAGTGTATAGTGGTCATTGTCTAGTGTATAGTGTATAGTGGACATTGTCTTGTGACAATGGTATAGTGGTCATTGTCTTGTGTATAGTGTATAGTGGACATTGTCTTGTGACTAGTGTATAGTGGTCATTGTCTTGTGACTAGTGTATAGTGGTCATTGTCTAGTGTATAGTGGTCATTGTCTTGTGACTAGTGGATAGTGGTCATTGTCTAGTGTATAGTGGTCATTGTCTAGTGTATAGTGGTCATTGTCTAGTGTATAGTGGTCATTGTCTAGTGTATAGTGGTCATTGTCTAGTGTATAGTGGACATTGTCTTGTGACTAGTGTATAGTGGTCATTGTCTAGTGTATAGTGGTCATTGTCTAGTGTATAGTGGTCATTGTCTAGTGTATAGTGGTCATTGTCTAGTGTATAGTGGTCATTGACTAGTGTATAGTGGACATTGTCTAGTGTATAGTGGCCATTGTCTAGTGTATAGTGGTCATTGACTAGTGTATAGTGGACATTGTCTTGTGACTAGTGTATAGTGGTCATTGTCTAGTGTATAGTGGACATTGTCTAGTGTCTAGTGTATAGTGGTCATTGTCTTGTGACTAGTGTATAGTGGTCATTGTCTTGTGTCTAGCGTATAGTGGTCATTGTCTTGTAACTAGTGTATAGTGGTCATTGTCTAATGTATAGTGGTCATTGTCTTGTGACTAGTGTATAGTGGTCATTGTCTTGTGACTAGTGTATAGTGGTCATTGTCTTGTGTATAGTGGTCATTGTCTTGTGTCTAGTGTATAGTGGTCATTGTCTTGTGTATAGTGGTCATTGTCTTGTGTCTAGTGTATAGTGGTCATTGTCTTGTGTCAAGTTTATAGTGGTCATTGTCTAGTGACTAATGTATAGTGGTCATTGTCTTGTGTACAGTGTATAGTGGTCATTGTCTTGTGTCTAGTGTATAGTGGTCATTGTGTAGTGTCTAGTGTATAGTGGTCATTGTCTTGTGACTAGTGTATAGTGGTCATTGTGTAGTGACTAGTGTATAGTGGTCATTGTTTTGTGACTAGTGTATAATGGTCATTGTCTTGTGTCTAGTGTATAGTGGTCATTGTGTAGTGACTAGTGTATAGTGGTCATTGTCTTGTGACTAGTGTATAGTGGTCATTGTGTAGTGACTAGTGTATAGTGGTCATTGTGTAGTGACTAGTGTATAGTGGTCATTGTCTTGTGACTAGTGTATAGTGGTCATTGTCTTGTGACTAGTGTATAGTGGTCATTGTGTAGTGACTAGTGTATAGTGGTCATTGTCTTGTGTATAGTGTATAGTGGTCATTGTCTTGTGTCTAGTGTATAGTGGTCATTGTCTTGTGTCAATGTATAGTGGTCATGTCTTGTGTATAGTGGTCATTATCTTGTGTCTAGTGTATAGTGGTCATTGTCTAGTGTATAGTGGTCATTGTCTTGTGTCTAGTGTATGTGGTCATTGTCTTGTGTGTAGTGTATAGTGGTCATTGTCTTGTGTCTAG
>WNGS01152653.1:0-33432 GCA_020271785.1 Procambarus virginalis
GGGAAGACAGAAGAGTTCGGGGAGACATAATCACACATACAAAATTCTCAGGGAATTGACAGGATAGACAAGGACGGATTGTTTAAACACGGGTGGACACACAAAAGAGGACACAGGTGGAAAGCTGATACCAAATAGCCACAGAGACTGAGAAGTACTTGTTCTGCGTCAGAGTAGTTAGTAAATGGAATGCACTAGGAAGTGATGTGGTGGGGCTGACTCCTTACACAGTGTCAAATGTAAATAAAATAGAGCTCGAGAAATTTAAATTTTTTTTAATTTTGCCCCGAGGGGCGAGTTTATTGGGCAGCGCCACTCATCTTGTGAGTGGACACACCGCCATAGCAGCATGTACAACACTCCCCAATAGGAAGAAAACCCGCTGGGTTGTTCATCCTGTCACTTGTACCCAGACACAGCTGGGACTTGCTTAACTGTCTCAAGTGAACAGCTCCTCAAACAAGAAGATTAACATCTATCAACCCTTAAAAGCTTACGTTATCTTGCGGGTGCAAAATGGGGAAATCTTTTAAGAACAGTATCAATATTTGACAGATAGTGTTTTCCTAACTCAAACAATGTGGGGTTTATTAATCTACACATATTTCTGATGTCTCTCAGGTGTTCACATTCTCTCAGGTAGTGGTCAAGGCGGTGTCCATCACTCTCACCACAGATTCTGCAACTTCGCTGCTCAACTGTTGTTTCCATTCCATATCTCCATGGATATCTGTATCCAAGACGGATTCTCGCTATTACTGATTCTCTCCCTCGTCCTCCTCCTCTTCGGCCATAATGATTGGGATTGCCAGCTGCAACCATGTTGTACCATCGTACAGATTCACTGGTTTGTGCTTCTATCCTCCTTTCCTCAGTTACCTTGTCACGGTGATGTTGCCTGACAATACCTCTAATTTGTAGTAGAGTCTTGGGTATGAAGTATTCAATATGGTCTCCTTCAGCGCCTTCAGCAGCCAGCACATCTGCTCGTTCATTCCCACATATCCCAACATGGGAGGGGATCCACAGAAACTTGATGACTCTTCCCTGATTGGTAAGAACTCTCACAGCTCTCTTAATTTCAGCGACTATTGCAAGATTTTCTGCCTGATTTTTACTTAGGCTTTGTAGTGCTGCTTTTGAATCGGTGCAAATCACTGCACCATTAGTGTTCCGTTCAAGAAACTTTAGCGCCATAACAATGGCAGTTAGCTCTGCTTGCGTTGAAGAGGCATAGTTCTCAATACGTGCTTTTTCTTCATTTCTGCGTTGGAAAGTATTATCCTTGATTACCGTGTATCCTGCACCAGCCCTGCCATTGACAGGATTAGATGACCCGTCAGTGTAGATTTGATCTAGTTCATCTCCGGCTTCTTTATAAATTTCCTCGAGATACTTGTGCCTCATTTCTTGTGGTAACATGTTGGATTTTTTCATTGCCATTTCATTGATGATGATCTTGCATGAGTCATCCTCCCAGGGAGGTAACCTCTCTACAGGCAGGAGCTCACGGGCTTGCTCAAGCAGGTGAAGCTCTTCGAGGTAGCAGACTGATCTGTGATGCCATTTTTTGCTTCTCCTGTTTCCCCCTGAAAGTAGCACAGAGCTCAGTTTTTTCTTAGCAATATCATTGTAATGGGGATCTCTGGCTATCCTAATTGCAAGCTTAGCATTCAGCTCCTGAATTCTGCTTTTAACACTGGGAAGGGACAACTCCTCTCGTAGATTAGACGTTTTGGCAGTTCTTGGAACTCCAAGAATGATTGTCATGGCTTCATTTTGAATGCTTTCAAGCCTTTTCATATCGCTTTGGGAGTAGGTGCACAGAACTGGTGCGGCATAGTCTATGACGGAGCGCACATAGGCTGTGTACATCATTTTAAGCACGGCAATAGAGGCTCCATGTCCATTCCAGGTCATAGCTTTCAGTGCCCTGAGTCGACTTTTGCATGTTCCTATGAGTTGATTGAGCTCCTCTTTCTTCCCCTTGTTAGAGCCGACAGTGACGCCAAGATACCGATAGTGGTCAACCCATTCAAGTGTTACACCATTAATTTGCAGTTCTTCATTTGCTCTCCGCTTGTGATGGGAGTATGCCTTCGTCTTGTTTGTGGAGAGAGTGAAACCGAGCTCAATACACTTCCTTCCAAGGAGTTCAATGGACTGTTCAATTTTTCCCAAGGTGGGAGCTTGTATTAGAACATCATCTGCATATCCCACTTGTTGTGTTCCTTCCGGAAAATCAATATTTGCAATGGCGTTCATAAGTACATTGAATAGTGTAGGGCTTAAGACTCCGCCTTGGGGGGTCCCGAGTTCCATATTCATTGTTCTGGAGACTGCTCCATTGAAGAAAACCTTGGCTTTCCTTCCTGTGAGGTAGTCTTCAACCCATTTCATGAGTCTCCCCTTGACACCCATGCATGCAAGCTCGTCTAGGATCGCAATCCCCTGTGCTTTGTCGAAGGCTCCTTTGATGTCCACAAATACAGAGTACCTAGCCGTGTCATTAGCCAAGTAATTAACTATACAATTTGCTGTGCTCCGTCCTTTAACAAATCCATTGACCCCCTCCCCTAACCTGCCTATTTTGTGCAACAGTCGGTTTAGGATGATCCTTTCAAGCATCTTGCAAGTGCATGACACGAGACTGATAGGTCTGTAATTACCAGGGTCATTGGGCTTCGGTATGGGAACAATTATTGCGTGTTTCCATTGTGTGGGCAACACTCCACTTAGGAATGACTTGTTAAACAGGTGGAGTAGTGGATTCCCAGACACTTCACACAGTGCATTGAGTATGTCGTAGGTGACGCCATCTTCACCAGGTGCTGTACTTTTACCCTTTTTCATAGCGCCCCTTACTTCCTGGGCTGTGATTGGGTCCCCATATTCATCATCACTAGACAGTGCTCTTGTTATCCTAATTCTTCTGTCATCATGTCGCAGGAGCTGTTCCCTGCTGATTTCTGCAGGAAGGGAGGAGGAGGATGCTGCATCACTCCACTTGTGAATTAGTTCTTCAGCCTTACCCTGGGGGTCTTTGTGAGCCGCAGGCCGGGCTCTGCCACCCTTAGCTATCTGAATTTTTGCCCACACCTGTCTTGCAGATGTTTCCCGTCCAATAGAGCTAGTGAACTCAAGCCATTGTCTTTCCCGCTCTTTAATCTTCTCTTCCCTGGCTACTTGACACACAGTTTTAAACAACTCTTGGTTACTCTCAGTGGGATGTCTCCGGTACTCTCTACTCATGTCTCGTACATTTGCGTTAAGCATCTTTATGTAATCATTCTCATACCATTTTATTTTCTTCCTCTGAGGGTTACTTCGCCCAGGTGTACGGCGCGGAACTCTTAGACAGCTCTCAATTTGGTGATTAAGGTCATCAACAAATGTGTCAATGTCTTCTGGGATTTGGTATTCCGTGAACCAGTCACTCATCCTGTTTATGAAATGCGGCCTCATATCCGGTCCGAGTGATAACCTTTTTCTTTTATTTGTCTCTTTCCTTCTCTTGCTCATGTCGACGGTGGTAATCAGTGCCCAGTGGTCACTACATAAACTGTGCACAATGTGTGTACTGGCATCCGTGTCCTGTGCATTCAGCAGGAGAGCATAGTCTAATCTTCCTCCTCTGAGGTGAGTTGGCTGTTCATCACCCAGGACTCTAAGGTTTTCACTTCCCCTGACAAAGAGTGACAGTTTCCGTCCATTGACATTGGGCTGATGACAGTTGGCACCAAAGTGTGGGTGTCTGGCATTCAGGTCACCGACCAGCAGGGTAGGTTCTTCATTAACAAATTCAGGCAGTGTGTCAAGGTCAAGTTTACTCTGTGGCACATATAGGTTGATTATATGTAAGGCATTATTGTTTAAGTGAAGGGTTACTCCCAGTGACTCAAACTCATCCCCCATGTGCAGTTCATTGATAATCTGTGCGGGAATGTTGTTATTTACAAAAGTGATGAGACCCCGTTTTCTTTCCCCAGAGGGCAGGGAGAACTTGCGATAACCGCTGAACCTTGGGTTGAAGTCATCACCTACCATCGTCTCCTGTAGCACTATGACGTCAGTTTGGTGTTCACGAGCGTATTGTATGATGTCATTAATTCTATTGCGAACTCCATTACAGTTCCATTGCAGTATAGTGAGATGTTGAGAGCTCGCTCGAGCTCGAGAAGCTCGAGAAGCTCGAGAGCTCGAGAAGCTCGGGAATCTGTACACCAGTAGATTGACAGATGAGAGGTGGGACCAAAGAGCCGAAGCTCAACCCATTCAAGCACAACTAGGTGAGTACACTCCTCAGTTTGAGGTCATAGGAAGGTTCGCTGTGACCTCAGATGGCTTCACACGCCGCGATAACGGCGTCCTGATCACCCGTGGGAGCCGGTCCACAGAACAGGTGGACATCGCTGGGGATTGTTGATGCCGCAGCTGTTGTTGTTATTGATTCAGCTACTCGGAACAAGCTCCAAGTAGCACGGGCTATGGTGAGCCTGTAGTGGACTCACCTGGCACAGGAGCGGTGCTGTCAAGCCGCAACTGCCATAAGTGTATCGCTGTTCTCTGCTCTGCAGCGGAGTTCACGTGTTCATCACCAAGTATTAAAGTAATTATCAACAGAAGACACAAAGTCGGAAAACAATGTAGCAACATGTTGGTCACCAAGTAGCAACAGTAGGCTACTCTCGCTACTGCCTCGGCAACTTGACGTCGGCTGTACTTCGCGCCACGTGGATCTTTCGCTTTAAAAGAGGTAGAGCCCATTACGTCTGGCTGAAGAAGTGGCCGTCGATGGGTTTTCTCACGTCTCAAACCGCACCTGCTGGCTTCACCGAACTTCGATATGAATCCCCCAATCAAAATGTAGCTTCTAACTTGGCCTGTCATCTGATTGGTTTTTCCGAGAATTCGCATGACATCACTGGGGAATGTGGAGATGACACCTTCCCAACCCGAGCACCTGAGATCACTCTGACCCCGCTTCCGCGGATGTCACCATTAGTCTGTTCCAATTTCCTTCATCCTAAGACAGCGGCCTCACCCATGGTTATATACAAGTCCAAATTAGGTTTCCCTAATCTTGCAGCATAACCCGCATGTTGGCCCGCATAGGACATTTTTACTGTGCACATGAATGACTATTCAGGGATATCACACATGCTGGTAATCCAACCTGAATTAACTCTAACTTATCATGTATGTGAGTGCATGAGCAATTGCAGCTTTGGGTGTGTACGTTTGGGTGAAAAAAAACACAGCTCTCTCACAGTCAACGTTAATAATTCTTTTAACTTTCGTTAGATCAATTTACTATGTTTCACTTAGTTTGTAATCTGTGATGCTCTGTTGTTGGCGTAACTGTGTTTTCTGGTTTATTAACATTGCTATATACAGCCGCTCTATAGAATTAGTTACATCGTTTATATAAGCTAAGAAGACAACTGGACCCAAAAACCGACCCCCTGTGGTATGACGCCTAACCTGACACTTTTCCATTTGAAACTACCCATTACATGCGTTCCGATAACCAGTTTCCAACCAACGTGATACACGAAAGAGTCATGTTCTTTCACACTTTGTCTTCGAGATGGAACTTTATATAATTGGATTTTCATATATATTCAGTAATGTCCACTGCATTGCTCCCATCTAATGTATTGAAAATGTTTTAAAATCAAATTGGTCAAACTCGAAAGCCTTCAACGAAAACTGTGCTGAGAATCTAATTAGTTTGTGATTATCAAAATGTTGCAACTATTTGGTATTGAATTATTGTTTCTGTGAGCATATTGGCTACCAGCCTTGAGCTCTTTGTCCGATAAATACAAAGAGAAGCCTTATTTTTTCACTTTAAGTTTTGGAAGATTACACTCACGTGGAGCTTCAGTAATTTTCTTCTTTATAATTAGTGAGGACCACTAATTAGTGTTCATATGAAATGTTAAAGTGATTTATTGGTCTTAAAGTATAAATTTTTGTTAATTGTTTTCTTGTTTGTTTATATGAATTCTAAAATGATGTCATTTAAATTTTCATGACAAATACGGAAGCAAAAATTAGATGCATCTAATATTCTTGCCATCTCTGCTCCATCAAAAATAATTAAGTTTCTGTTGCTATGGACCAATAGACTAAGAGATGAAACTTTTTTTGTATTTTATTGCTACTTCAATATATATTTCATAATTATGTTTTAAAAGACGATTGATCCTCCCACCCCAGCCACCCGCTCTTGTCGTAACAAACTATATTCCAAATAATTTTTCTCCTTATTTTTTTCTGATATACAATATTTATATTTTGTTTTGGCAACACATCAAACGGTTCCTCCAAACTGGTTTTGTGAATACTTCGATCGCTGTCTTGCAGCGCCACGTTAATACTTTCTAATAATTGTATACTTGCTCCTTTACTTCTTCCATGCTTACCCAGCCACTCTGACTGGTCGGTAGAGCGACGATCTCGGTTCATGCAGGTCGGCGTTCAATCCCCGACCGTCCAAGTGATTGGGCACCATTCCTTACCCCCCCCCCCCGTCCTATCCCAGATCCTTATCCTGATCCCTTCCAAGTGCTATAAAATCGTAATGGCTTGGCGCTTATACCCTGATAATAATAATAATAACAAAATTCTTCCATACTTGTTCTCCAGAGACATAATTACAATATTGGTACTAAAAGTACTTGGTGCATTTTGCTCAGTTTGCATTTTGAAAAACTGGAACTTTTTGATGATTTTTTATTATTACCTATGAAATCGATGTGATATGATGTTACTCTACTGAATTTTTATTTTATTAGTACTTTCATATCTATGAGAGAGAGAACGTCTGTTTGTTCAAGGTATGGGAGGCCTGGGCAGAGACCGGACCCTCAGCCCTTTGATCCCCGGAACCTCCACAAGGTAGGGCCTGGGATAGTATTAATCTTGGCGTTATCTTGAGATGATTTCGGGGGCTTAGTGTCCCTGCGGCCCGGTCCTCGACCAGGCCTCCTTTTAGTTACACATTCCCAGGAAGCAGCCCGTATCTGCTGTCTAACTACCAGGTACCTATTTACTGCTAGGTGAACAGGTGTATCAGGGTGAAAGAAACTCTGCCCATTTCTTTCCGCTTCCACCGGGGATCGAACCCGGAACCTTAGGACTACGAATCCCGAACGCTGTCCACTTAGCTGTCAGGCAACATCACTAAACTTTTGCAAGATTTTTTTCTGTTTTGTTAAAATTTTGCAAGATGAGTTGTGTTCGTTTAGCGAGTGTCATAGTGTGGTTGGGGTCGATCCCACATGCCGTCTGTGAGTATGAATTCCTTCTATTGTGACTACCAACGAGTCCAGTGAAATATGGGTTTGATTGTCCATAGATTGTTTTTCAATCAATATTTCTGCTGTTAACAATGTTCAATCACTGTCAATAACGTTGACTGAACTCAGAGAGAGAATGGGATGGAGAGAGAATGAGAGAGAGAGAGAGAGAGAAGGAGGGAGAGAAGGAATTATCAAGGAAAAACGCCAAGCCATTACGACTCTTGGAGGAAGAAAGAATGGGAGGGAGGGAGAGAGGCAAATGAACAGTGTTATTATAAACTTCTCGCTAGTTGTTAACATCCAATATATCTGCATGAACAATAATAGCATATCTGCATGATCAATAGGAGAATATCTGCATGAATAATAGGAGTAAATCTGAATGAACAATAGGGGGTATATCTGAATGAACAATAGGATTATATGTGCATGAACAATAGGAGTGTATCTGTATGAGGAATATAAGTAAATATGCATAAACAACAAGAGTATATCTTCATGAACAATGGGTGTATATCTGCATGAACAATAGCAGTATATCTGCATTAACAATGGGTGTATATCTTTATGTACAATAGGTGTATATCTGCATGAACAATAGGAGTATATCTGCATCAATAATAGGCTTAACTTCATCTCGAAACTGTGAACTTTTCAACAAAAATTTTACAAACTTTGTTCAGAGTTTAGTGACTCGACCCACTTTGGTGAAGGCACATTATAAGCAGCAACTATAATGACTTGACATTCATTGTAAATGTCAGCACTTGTGTCATGTATTTGTGTATTAATGAAGTGGTTCAGCCGGTGGCCTGTACATTATAGCATGGATTCCTTAACTATGTTGCTTTCTTTTAGCTTGGATCCGGTGTTCGTAATATCCAGTGTGTCGTTATTGTTAGTTACGGGCCTCGTAACATCAATAGCCTGACTCCACCGCCAACTGTATTATGCCGTCACTAGTGGAAAAGACTAATATGGAATTGTATACTAAGTCTGAGAGTGGTGTTGTTAGTCTGGAGGGTACTCTTATTTAAGAGAACGCAATCCAACCCATCCTTCTCAACTAATAGGTCGCGTTTTTCACGGTGGGGTAACCAACGGTACAAATGTTACCTACTTTGAGAAGTAGGAGCTGAAAATGTATGTTTTCCATGTATCGGAATGATATGTTGGGTGATTGCTTGGGTTGTTGTTGTTTAAGATTCAGCTACTGGGATCAAAAAGTTCCAAGTAGCATGGGCTATGGCGAGCCCGTAGTGGACTTTCCTGGCACAGGAGCGGAGCTCTTGCTTGGGTTCGTAGGTAGGTTTTTGTACGTAGTGGCAAATCAAGAAAACGAGTTGTTAGTCGGATGACTTGGTCCAGTTATATTGTTAGTCTGAAGCATGGTTTAGTACCACTCTTTTTAAACCATCATTCAGACTAACGTTGATAGTCTGAAGAATAGTTTAGTGGCATTGTATATGAATTTGGTTTAGTGAAATTGTCTATAATAGGTTTGTGATACTGTCAGACAGAGAAGCAGGTGTAGTGATATTGTTAATGAAGGAATGAGAGAATTGTTAATAAATTAAATATGCGAACAGAATAACACCCGGAAATGTGAGATGATTAGTCTATAAATAACAGATCAATTCCAAATTTATAATATTTTTCATCGTCTCTGTAGTACTAAGAATGGTGCATGTTCTCCAGATAATAATATTTTGATACATTTCCATGAATTTGGTACTTTGAGATTCACGACTGTGTTCCAGGATATATTATTGCCACGAGGTACTCTCCTGTGAGCCGCACACACATCTCATAATACATAACATCTTTCCCAGGTGCTGGGTGCCGCTTGGAGATGTGATGGAGGTGGGTTGGACTGATTGTGGTGGTTGGGTTGTTGTGATGGAGGTGAATTGATGTGGTGGTGATGGGTTGGAATGGCAGAGTTTGGCAATAGTGATGGGTTGGAGTGAGAGAGGTGGGTTATCTTGAGATGGTTTCGGGGCTTTTTAGTGTCCCCGCGGCCCGGTCCTCGGCCAGGCCTCCACCCCCAGGAAGCAGCCCGTGACAGCTGACTACCACCCAGGTACCTATTTTACTGCTAGGTAACAGGGGCATAGAGTGAAAGAAACTCTGCCCATTGTTTCTCGCCGGCGCCTGGGATCGAACCCAGGACCACAGGATCACAATTCCAGCGTGCTGTCTGCTCGGCCGACCGGCTCTGGGGCTTGAATGAGAGACGGTGGGTTTAAGTAATGTGGTGTATGTTTGTGGACAAGTTTCCAGGTAATGAATATACACGTCACTACACCATGTTAGGTAGAGCGGTGAGACTAATTTCGTGACCATATTGTCCCCCGGGATGTTCTGGCTTCCTGGAGACACATTACTGGGATTGCCTCAGCTCCCTGGCACTGTCTGGAGATTCAGGTGCCACTGACGTTTTTTTTTTTACCTACGGCAGCAGGTGTTTGAGAGTCGTCTTAAAGTTGCACAGGTCTTGTGCCACTAGGGGGACAAGACTCTTGTGCCTCCTGGAAGTTAAGACCCTGTTCGGTGTTTCCTTATCCTTCCAATACATAAAAACACAACATAAGTATTAGAAAACACCGTACTAGGCGGGTGTTGTTTAAATACACCACGTCACACGTATATTCAATACACACTTCAAATCTGTGTGACGGAAGTCTTTGATAATCTACTCAAGCATTCGGTGTACTTATCCTAGTTGGTGTGGATGCGTTATGAGTGTATTGGATGATGGGTACGCTATGTGTCATGGAGTGCGAACGTTCAATGATGAGTAGTTGTTAGGAGGTTCACGTGGTTCGATCATTTACAGTGTTGTTAGTGATGGGAAGATTCTGTTGTGTTGCAGTTTGTGTCGAGACTCAAGTCATTTGAGCTGTCGCGTTTCCGTCTATTTTGGTCAGTGTTTACAGTCACCATGTATGAGGCGTGAGACAGGCAGGCCAGTAATGACTGAATTATATTTTGATTGTCGTCATGTTCGTACCTTTTCCGGCATCAAGAGTCATTTACCCGTCTCTTGTACACCCTCGATGGCCCAGTAATCGTTTTAGTTCATATAGGAAGCGTGCAAGTTGTGGAATTTGGGAGAACTGTCTCTTAAGTATTCATGAGGGAGAAGCCTATCTTCTATTGTTCCAACATGGCGGCGTGGCGCCACCTCGTCAGTTTTTCACCAAGAGCTTTTTTTTTTAATTATTACATTAGGTACATCTGCATTAGTGCAGCTACCCTAGACTATATGAAGTGGAGTACAGTGTGTCAAGAAAGCTAACTAGTTGATGCTAAGAAATCCCCATCACACAGGATGGTTAGTCATACAGAGGCATGTGATAAGCAGTCTGCACTGGCAGACTCCGGATGCATTTTGAGGATATCATCAACACAAGATTGAATAAGGTAGCAGTGGTAATAAAAGTCCCCATCTCGCAGGATGGTTAGTCATACAGGGCTATATGTTTAGTAGCCTGCACTGGCAAATTTTGGGTACACTGTGAGGATATCTTCAAGAATACGAGAGTGAATAAAATAATTGCAAAGCTCCAGGTACCTCATGCCAACTGGTCTGAAAGGTCTAAAGAGCAAAGCCGAGGACGCCAATCTTTCGTCCTCTTTCAACTCCCCGGATATGAAAGAAAGATATGATTGGTGACAAGTTGAAAGCAAGGGCCAGTCAACAGGTGATCCGATGTCACGTGACCACCGAGATGGGCAGTGAGAGATCTCATTGGTGTGGACACTTCACTGCTCTTCACGTCCGTCCGTGTAGCAGAACATTCTAGGATTTGCTTCCTAAATGTTTGCCTGGTGCGCGTCTACAAATCCTGCAGAGCCTGTATAGAGCCAAGGTCTGTAGGAAGACCTCGGTTAGTAGCAGAAGCCAAGTTGTAGCTTGACTTCAGGCAATGGTCTAGGACAGTTTTTGAAAATCACGAGTGAGGCTGTGCAGGACCATCCATGGGAAGAGCTCTGTACAACTTCTCCACAGCCTAATATTGCAAGGAATTCCACAATGGTGAAGGCAGTCCCGTCTGGGAGGGTGGGAGAAGAATCTGAGGACAACGTAGTGAACCATCGAGTTACCTCCCCATTATCCCCCTTATTATCTGCTTGCCAAGAAAAAATGGGCTACTGGAGCGATTCGTTGGTTCAGGTGAGGATACAGGAGATGGCAGAGCAAGAGGTGAGGGGAACAGTGACGGACAACACGCCATCAAGTACTACAGGGAGAGAGGAAGTCACCTGCTGCAGTTTCTGGCCGCTTATTTGCTAGAATGCCTCCGGAAATCATCATCGTCAGGACCTTTGCTGTACCTAAGCAACTTTCCTCTCCTATCCACACCCTCTGAGTTAGCGTCGTTCTAAAGAACGACAACGAATTATTCTTTTACTTGTTTTGACTGTGCTAATATTTCCATGATCTATTTAATCGTTTTACTAACCCAAACAAGTATTCAGGTTTGGTGGAATTAAAAATTGATTGCCATAACCTATTGATGGCTTAAGAGTTCTGTTGTCCACTTGCTAACAATGTGCAGAATCAAGAGAACCTCAGTATCTTTTCTTTTAGACTTGATGCTCTATTCACTAATTTTGTGACACTCGGGTGAGTGCATGTAGTAAAGGAAACTTTTGAGTTTAAAGGGGTCACGAGCGGCAGATTTCAAATTTTGACTAGGCTAGAACAGGAATAATTGTGTGGCAATAATTTTAATAAATGTTAGTTTATATGCTACGTTTCTGTGACAACACTCTCTTATTTATTCATTAATAACCAATGCTTATAAAGAATATTAATAATAGACGCACTGCGGGAAATACGTGTAGGGGAGAGGCTATGCTTGAGAAATTGCAGCATACACCACAAGGACGCACGCACCATGGAGAGTGCGTGAGTCTACACTGGACAACTGCCGGGAAAGTTCCAGGGAACACCATATACCGGCGGTGGTGGTAAAGACGTACTCACCTAGTTGTGCTTGTGGGGGTTGAGCTCTGGCTCTTTGGTCCCGCCTCTCAACCGTCAATCAACAGGTGTACAGTTTCCTGAGCCAATATACACCAATATAAACCCACATGACCCAGCAGTTCGCAATACAGAGTTTACCTATAGGTATAGGCAAGAACTCATACGGCATCAACTAAACAAGAAGAAGGAAGCCCTCCAAACCCTTACAGAGCAAGCTGAGCATCTGTTAAACAAATGGACCCAGTACGACATCCCTATCCAACACAAGCAAACCATCAACAGTGAACTATTTAACCTGAAACAACAACATAAAACTCGTGTAGAAACAAAACACTCCGTAAGTTAACAGCCCTAAACGGTGGACAGTTAAAGATCCCTCGTCCTAAAGATGGCTACATTAACCTGACTTCTTATGATCTTACCCAGGACCAACGAGACCTCTTAAATCTTGGTCTAAATTGTCAATTCATATCCAAACCAAAGATGCATCAAAAACGCCTGGAAATCGAAATTCTTCTGGACGACATCCATAAGCTAGAAGACAACAAAAAGTCATCACCTCTGACACACTTCAGGCTGAACTACTAGCAGAAGCGGGGAAAAAACGAGGAACATATTCATCTACAATCTTAACCCCACGACTCAAAGAAGCAGCAAATCAACTAAAAAAACCTGAAAGACGTAACAATAAGAAAAGCCGATAAGACAGCAGCTTATGTATTGATTCCTACCCAAGAATACATGAACAAAATTAGTGATATCCTTAATGATGACTCCAAATTTCAACGAATCACGAGGAACCCTGTGGAAGACCTTAAGCGGAAAGTAAACAAAACAATTACGGCAATCAACGCAAAGAAAGGTAGTGTGCATTTCAATAAACTTCAAGGCGACTATGGCTTAGGATATGCCTACGGCAATGTTAAGACACATAAACCAGGTAACCCACTACGACCTATAATCAGCCAAATACCAACTCCAACTTATCACCTGGCAAAAAAACTCAATGAACTCCTAACTCCATACACTCCAAGTAAGTATAGTATACAATCATCAGCAGATTTCCTAGAATTAATCAAATCTACCCAGTCCGATGGAATCATTGCTTCCCTGGACGTGGAATCCCTATTTACCAACGTCCCAGTCGACACAACCATAGGTATGATACTGGACAGAGTATACAGAGATGAGAGCACTCCCAAATTAGACATACCTGAGCCACACTTGAAGAGTCTTCTCGAAGCATGTACAAAGGAAGCCCCTTTCATCAGTCCACAAGGAGACATGTATTTACAAATAGACGGAGTAGCAATGGGCTCCCCCTTAGGAGTTTTATTTGCTAATTTTTATATGGGAACCATCGAAGACAGGTTCTTTAGTAGCAGACAAAAACCAACTGTATATTGCCGTTATGTAGATGACATATTCGTGATAGTAAAAGACTCAGATGAACTAATTGACCTAAAAAGACATCTAGAGAGAGAGTCAGTACTCCGATTCACACATGAAAATAGTGAAAATAACAGTCTGCCATTCTTGGATGTACTAATAACAAAAACAGGAACCTCTTTAAGCACCAACGTATATACCAAGCCCACCAACATAGGATTATGCCTGAACGGTAGAAGTGAGTGCCCCCAAAGATACAAAGCCAGTGTTCTCAATGCTTATATTCGTCGAGCGCTTACCCACTGCTCTGAATGGAGCAACGTGAGTAAAGAGTTTGAAAGAGTAACTCAGGTATTGGTGAACAACGCATATAGCAACGCGGAAATAAACGCTGCTATAAGAAGACACTTGGACCGCTGGTATAATCCAGAACCTAGGTCAGAAACCACAATACCTCCAATAAAATTATACTACAAATCAACCATGCACAGTGAACATATAAAAGAGGAAAGAATAATGAAAGAAATAATCCGTAAAGGAGTAAAAAGCACTACTCCTAACCAAAACATAAACCTGATAATATTCTATAAAACCAAGAAGACTTCCGAACTCCTTATCAAAAACAGCCCGAAGCCGACAGAGAACCCTCTACAGCAGTCAAGTGTTGTATACATGTACACTTGCCCCCACGAAGGATGTAACCTTCAATCTAAGTACATAGGTATGACGTCGACCAAGCTGACGAGGCGTTTGACATGCCATCTTCAATCCGGTGCCCCTAGGAACCACATGAGACAAGCCCATGACATCACCCTAACAAGAGAAATGTTGAACAAAAATACATGCATAATAGACAAAACAAAAGATGCAAGAAGATTACAAATTCTTGAAGCAATCCACATAAGAATAGAACAACCTACCGTGAACACCCAAATCACGGAACTATTTACCCTACCCACAATGAGAGTAAGGACAAGACCAGAACATAACGATGCCAACTGTCGGGGTTTCACGGTGTTCTCGTTAGTGAAGGGTTAAAGCAAAGGTAGACTGGATCTCCTTTCCAGGTGGTTGCCCCGACAATAACCCTTACTCACCGTCGTTCTGCGGGTCTTCCCTCGATCCTCTAGGCTCCACTGCTCGCCTCGGAGAGTACCCCAGTCGATCTCACAACCGGCCTTTAAATTGCAAGATGAGTGGGGGCACAGATCGTTCCCTCAATCTGTGGCCCGCCCCGACACCGAACTCTTACACAGCCTTTAAGGTCGCCAACTGGTGTTTTCAGGTGTCCAGTAACACTGCAGTGGTCAGGTGTAATTGTGGCAAGAGCAATTTCCAGTAATATGGTATCAGGCAGGTCACTCTGCTTTACTTCATTACACGGTCACAAGATAAATGGAGGGGATGATATCAAACACCAAAGAGTTTTGGTATTTTACTTATAAGACAACGAGAAATATATATGCATCAATGTATCAGGAATAATATATGACAACTGCTCCATTCATAGCATAATATTCTGGAGCGCACCGATATGGTAACATCGGAAGCGCCACGCGTCACCTGTCAGATGTCAGCTGACCGGGACCCTCGCGATCGTGAGAACAGACTAGTACTTGTTTTCTAATTCTATCACGATCCCCGTTTATTAAACTTTTCCGCAAAACACTGTATTCAACATTCACATGGCATACTTATGATTTCACTGGCCTCACGATCAATATCTTATTCACACTGCACTCACAGTGACTTTTCACCGTACCAAAAGATTACTCTATTCTTAATAATATTTACTGTGAATGCGTTCGCTTGATCACTGAACTTTTCTTTATATCTATACTTTCTCTCAAAGAGATATCACTGGCAATCACTTCACGTATATGATATTATTCAGTACACAGGCATGTCATATATAAATCAGTAATCAAATTACAGGCATATATATATATATAAATCATGGAGATCAATACACAGGCATTTATATCAATAAATCTTGGAGATCCATACACAGGCATTTATATCAACAGATCATAGAGATCAACACACAGGCATTTATATCAATAAATCATGGAGATCAATACACAGGCATTTATATCAATAAATCTTGGAGATCAATACACAGGCATTTATATCAATAAATTCTACGCTCATAGCCTAACACCAATATCCGGTTTACTACCAATATATATAATAATAATAATCACAGGAAATTAATAATAGTCACAGTAAATTCTCTGATGAATCTTGGTGCTTGCACACACCCACACATAGATATATATGTAAACTGATACTGTGAGCGCTCTGGGCAGGCTCACCACATACTGTGCTCTCTGTGACTTAGACTCAAGTGAGACTTGCTCACGACATAAAATATCCTGACAAGAAAATATATAGCTAACTAAAGGGGAAATGGGAGGTAACTGTAAACACCTACTTCACCTATCCTAGGATGACAGTTGGGTTGTAGCTCCTGGTCCAGGCTCTCGCCTCGTTCACCATCCAGAAACACAAGCCCACGCCTTAGGATGTCGCGTCTCGCCGCTTCTGTACACTGCAGGTCCGTGCTCCTTCCCCTACAGTACGTCGCAGGGTTGAAGTCGGTCTCCTGGCCGTCAACTTTCCTCCCAACTACGGCAGCCAGCCTACGTCTCGGCGGTCGTCGCACGTTTCCCAATTAGTCCTTGTCACTGTACTCCCAGAGGAACTGCCTCTCACCACTACGAAGTCACTGTGAAGTTATCAGCCGTCCCAGACGATGCTGCTTAAACTCCACACGCACAGCACCCGACTTCAGAGCACTTGAAGCTCACTTCACTGTCAATTCCCTCGTCGTCTAGATATATCGCTAGGTATTTGGGAAGACTTCTCGACGTGCTTGCATCCAACTGTTGACTCGTAGGGTTCCACGAAGGTGGGGTTACTGTCAAACTTGACAGGATCGTCGATCACACGTTCAACCTGGTTGACAAGGCGTCAACCCTTTTCACTCACGGTGGATTGGCCCGGCCACTAAGCTGTCTCTTATACTGGTGAACTGCCAACGACGACACACGTCGATGCCCGGCCCACTTCTTGCAACGCACCTGTCCCTGAGCACTTGTTGCTCAATATTCTGTCAATTCCTTATCTGAGCCACATCTGGGTTGCAGGAAGACCTCACAGAGTGCGCGCCAACAACTGGAGACGCTTATATCCACCGGAGTTCGGTAAATCCGTCACTCTGACAGGATGACCGATCGCGCGTCCTACTTCTCGGACGTGTCGTGAAAGACTGATCTCGCCACGGCGCCAACACGGCCGGACCCCCCATGCCTATGTGACGTCACTTTTCCCAAAGTTGGTTTTCATTGGCTCCCAGTGCCACGTCGCTGACGGTGACCAATCTGGCGCCACTGACGTCACACAGTTTTGGCGGGAGAACAGACTCGCCAGCGCCATATTGGCTCCCTAAAGGGCCTATCCCACAGGCCAAAATACTATATTTTCGCAAATTTCTCGGCTCATCGAGAATACTGTTCTCTCCCACATATGTTCAATTGATGCCTGCAACGTAGAGAACGCTCGGGAATAGTGGACATGACTCTTACAGCAGGCGTGGGAGAATTAGAAGGGTGGGAACACCGTCACAATATATATGTAAATCATGAAGATCAATACACAGGCATTTATATCAATAAATCATGGAGATCAACACACTGGCATTTATATCAATAAATCTTGGAGATCAATACACGGGCATTTATATCTATAGATCATGGAGATCAATACACAGGCATTTATATCAATAAATTCTAGGCTTATAGCATAACACCAATATCCGGTTTACTACCAATATATATAATAATAATAATCACAGGAAATTAATAATAGTCACAGTAAATTCTTTGATGAATCCTGGTGCTTGCACACACCCACAGAGATATGTAGGTAACTGATACTGTGAGTGCTCTGGGTAGCCTCACCACACACTGTGCTCTCTGTGACTTAGACTCAGGTGAGACTTGCTCACGACATATAAAATATCCTGACAAGAAAATGTATAGCTAACTAAAGGGGAAATGGGAGGGTAACTGTAAACACCTACTTCACCTATCCTAGGATGACAGTTGGGTTGTAGCTCCTGGTCCAGGCTCTCGCCTCGTACACCATCCAGAAACACAAGCCAACGCCTTAGGATTATCACGTCTCGCCGCTTTCTGTACACTGCAGGTCCGTGCTCCTTCCCCTACAGTACGTCGCCGGGTTGAAGTCGGTCTCCTGTCCGTCAACTTTCCTCCCAACTACGGCAGCCAGCCTACGTCTCGGCGGTCGTCGCACGTTTCCCAATTAGTCCTTGTCACTGTACTCCTAGAGGAACTGCCTCTCACCACTACGAAGTCACTGTGAAGTTATCAGCCGTCCCAGACGATACTGCTTAAGCTCCACACACACAGCACCCGACTTCAGAGCACTTGAAGCTCACTTCACTGTCAATTCCCTCGTCGTCTAGATATATCGCTAGGTATTTGGGAAGACTTCTCGACGTGCTTGCATCCAACTGTTGACTCGTAGGGTTCCACGAAGGTGGGGTTACTGTCAAACTTGACAGGATTGTCGATCACACGTTCAACCTGGTTGACAAGGCGGTCAACCCGGTTCACTCACGGTGGATTGGCCCGGCCACTAAGCTGTCTCTTATACTGGTGGACTGCCACGGACGTCACACGTGACGATGCCTGGCCCACTTCTTGCAACGCACCTGTCCCTGAGCACTTGTTGCTCAATATTCTGTCAATTCCTTATCTGAGCCCCATCTGGGTTGCAGGAAGACCTCACAGAGTGCGCGCTAACAACTGGAGACGCTTACATCCACTGGAGTTCGGTAAATCCGTCACTCTGACAGGATGACCGATCGCACGTCCTGCCTCTCGGACATGTCGTGAAAGACTGATAGCGCTAAGGCGCCACCACGGCTGGACTCCCCCTGCCTATGTGACGTCACTTTTTCCAAAGTCGGTTTTCATTGGCTCCCAGTGCCATGTCGCTGACGGTGACCAATCTGGCGACACTGACGTCACACAGTTTTGGTGGGAGAACAGACTCGCCAGCGCCATATTGGCTCCCTAAAGGGCCTATCCCACAGGCCAAAATACTATATTTTCGCAAATTTCTCGGCTCATCGAGAATACTGTTCTCTCCCACATATGTTCAATTGATGCCTGCAATGTAGAGAACGCTCGGGACTAGTGGACATGACTCTTACAGCAGGCGTGGGAGAATTAGAAGGGGGGGAACACCGTCACAAGGTACATCATGCTCTTTGTCCCGTGTAGGTACATCATGCTCTATATCCCTTGTAGGTACATCATGCTCTATGTCCCGTGTAGGTACATCATGCTCTATGTCCCGTGTAGGTACATCATGCTCTATGTCCCGTGTAGGTACATCGTGCTCTATGTCCCGTGTAGGTACATCATGCTCTATGTCCCGTGTAGGTACATCATGCTCTATGTCCCGTGTAGGTACATCATGCTCTATGTCCCGTGTGGTACATCATGCTCTATTTCCTTTGTATGTATGTACATCATGCTCTATGTCCCGTGTAGGTACATCATGCTCTATGTCCCGTGTATGTTCATCATGCTCTATGTCCCGTGTATGCGATATCTTTTCAGATGGAACCAGTATCCGTCATTGTAATGGTAGTGAAGTGTATTTTACTGGGAGATTTCCTAGCTGTGTTTACTGTAACTTTGCAAGTATAAATTATTTACAAGTGTTTTGTGTTTTTGGGTGGTGATTACATATTTTATTCACTGTGGTATGTGTGACATCCTTTGCAGGGCTCTGCAAGGTGTAGCGTGTTGTGTGTTTGTCTGTATGACAAGGTCCTGTGTGTAATTCTTTTATTGGCGAATGAAGGATTCAGTGAGAGTTAATGAGAGTCATTAATGTCACCCAAGAGATACACATTGCTTAATGAGGGAACTGTTGTGTTGAGACAGTATTGAGATTAACGAAATTCGTACGGGTGCAATTATCTTTCTGTGGGGCAGCTAATTGATCACTTTAGCCAATTGAAGGTAATTAACATCTTCATAGTGAATTCACACAGTGGTGAGGGACTGTCGGGAGGGCGACAGTGTTTGTGTTGACGTAATTGTTCTGGATTAATTACCTGTCCATGAGACAGCTAATTAGTGGTTCAATTTAATTAGGGTAATTAACGTCACAGAGTTTTGACTGACTGTCGAGGATGAAGTAATTAGAGTTAGCATAATTAATTCAGGATTTATCATATCAACTGTGGGTGACAGTTGATCACATCACATCAGTTGACAAACATCAGTGTTTGTGAGACCTGCTTAGGCAGTGTGGAGAGTAACATATTCGTGTAGTATTAATTATCTGTCCGTGGGACAGGTAATTAATTGCTCAAGTTAATTAGGGTAATTAACAACCCTCAAAGTGAATTTGACATAGACTGTGGAGACAACTGTCGATAGTGTGGCAGTGGGGTCTATCGTACTCGTTTTAATTAATAGGCTGTTCATGTAATTAACTGGTAATTACTCACTGAATGCTTGATGGGTCAAATGTGATGTAATTATGGGCAAGCGAGTAATCGTTTGACAGTTGACTTGTCTGTAGAAGACAAGTGTGTGTTTTAACGTAAACTAATTGTTGCTGACTGGTGTTGACAGTCAATTAAAGTAATTGATCACTAAGTTCATTAGAGTAATGGATTAGTCATTAGTTGTTTGACGCCCTGGAAACAAAGTATTATCGCAGAATTGATAGGGGGGTTAATGGAATGTCATTAACCCGACTAATCATTGACATTATATTGCAGAGGAGCTGCAAGAGTTGTTTTGCAAAGTTGTAGTTATTGATTACATTGCTGTGGACTGCAAGTACATTTGATTCCAACTTGCGTCTTCAGTAACCACTCCGAATTGTTCAGTTAGTTCAGTATTCAGCCTCACAGCAAAGGAGAGGACTTCTTGTTACATTTGTTAGTTAATTAGCTGTCTTTAATGTGTTCCTGAGAGATGTTAATGTAACATAAAGATTATTCTTGTAATAGTCTTAGTGCTTGTTGAATAAATTGTTATTTGCTATGAGAATGGTTTTTATGTCAAGCCCTACAACAAAATTATTCCACATACACGTATTCTGCAATGTACCACTTTTCTTTATGTGAATTTTACTGAAGGCTATCTCCTGGATTCGGCCCAGATTCGAAGTGCCACACATCAAATAAATTTGGTCTGAGAATCCGTGACCTACCCATATTAAGTAGACTCGCATTAACGGAGGTTGACGACATAGTGGATAAGGATTTCAACTTATTGAGGTCCTGGTGATTGCTCCCACCTTCCTATGATCTTCACCTTAAAGTATCAGCTGCTCAAAAACAGTCCTTTCTGCTGAATATAACCTCTAAGGAGGTAAATAGAAAAATCTCCCATCTGGCACCCAACGTGGGGCTGTGCAGCTTTGGTTCGAGCCCAGGAATTTCGGACTCAATTAAAAGTAACGTAAAAGTAATATCGTTGCAGAATTTTGAAGAACAGTATTGTTAGGGGTGTGGTTGTTCACGGTTATCACAAGTAGATACACATACACCAACAAACATAGAGTATGGTTGAATATTACAATGAAAGATATATGGAAATTTATGTTGCTTCCTATGGCTGTTTGCCAAGGGATATGGACACCCTCACAGATGGTGAGAGTCAACGGCATGTGTAAAGACACAAGGCCAAGATGCAACAGATGTTGCAAAGGAGCACTCAGGAGTTACCTGGAGTGCAGGACACCAGCTACCATATGGTAGACGAAGCTTTTAGAAGTTCCCTCGAAGACAAGGAGGTCTCACTAGCCGTGAGAAGTGTCAGGAGGTGTAGATGCTAGTACATCTTAGTGAAGGGTCGTTACCTCAGCCTAGGATCCAAATTGAATCCTTCAGTGAAGGAAGTGTTGCATCTGTAGTAAGACAGATGCAGAAATCATCTACCAGGATGGGGAATATACAACTCCAGGAGGGATTCATGTTAGACCACTTGAGGGGTCGAGCTATAGCTCTGGATCTCCAAGGTGAGGGTAAGGCTAAATTTGTTGCAGACATGTGGAACGCCCATCATGATAGGCTGACCCAACTGGAAATTGTAAGATTGCAATCCCAAGCAGGGAGGGAAAGTCACACCCACTCTACTGAACCTTACCCAGTGGCACAGGCTATAAAGTCAAGATGCCAAGCATGGTGGCATTTGATGATAAAGTAGATTCGATGGATGCATACATCGATAACTTTGAGAGAAAGGCTTCCGAAGCAAGGTGGAATAGATCACTCTGGACTGGGGCAGTGGCAACGTTGTTGAAAGGCCGTGCATTAGAGTTATACCATGGTTTGGGTCCCCAGCTACTCAGTAACTTTAATTCTCTAAAGGCTGCTTTGATGAAGAGTTACGGTATATCCGCCGATGGAATGAGGAGTGCATTCCGACAGATCAAACTACGTCCGGCAGAGACGTATAAAATGATGTTGCAGAGCCTTCTAGTCTCCGTCGTTACTGCGAGCTAATAAGACATTTGTCCCAAGGGAGAGACAGTTCTTCCAACTAATGATCAGAGAGCTGTTCTTAATGGCAGTTGAACCAGCTCTCAGAACCAGCTCAAGGACAGCATCATAGTCTCTAATGAGACTGTCCGAACAAACTTATCTGTGGGCAGAGGCTCACGTTGTGAGGGGATGTAGAATCCCCTCAGCTAGTTTTCCTAAGTTTCTAGAATAGGCTAGTCGCTCTAGGGACTCTAGAAACTGAAGCTTTCAAATTTTCATATGCTTGTGGGGTGTCAAATGAAAGCTTATGTTAAATGCTGTCAGTTAAAACTAATGGGAGGTATGTGTTTGCTTTGTAGAGAGAATTACAGAAATTTTCCTGTTCTGTGAAGCAGGGAGAGATTTGAGAGTGATGGTGCGAGGTGGTACTATGACTCAGAACCGTTAGAGGTGGAGGGGGGACAGTGGGGGAACGCTGCCTCCCCCCCACCAAGGGAGACGTTGAGACGTTGTTTAGGCCTGCCCCTCCCTGTGACGTCACGCCACGCTACAGGGCGAGGGGCGTCTGTGATTGGTGTATGCACTTCTACTCCTATGCCGAGTTTTGGCGCCAATGACGGTTATTGGAAGCGGCACGATGGAGTCGTGCCGGCTTCCTGCTGATTGGTCAAGACAAGGTAGGGGGGGAGATATGGGGATATGTGTCTCCCAAGCCCGCAAAGAGTTTAGTTTGAATTGGGCAGCCCCAGGGTGTAAGGAGTGACCTGGTGGAGGTGGCGAGCCTGCCACCTCCACCACCGTTAATCGCTTCTGTCGTTCAGATTACTCATCTTGCATGGCACTCCTGCCACCCTGGGTGTGTCGAGACCCAAATTCGCGTGAAACTGGGGCTGATGTATACAGGACAGTGAAAAAGCCTCAGAGACAGTGATCACCCATGGGGCAGCTGGCAAAGCCCCATGGGGTAGCAGGTGGCTCAGATATCCTGTATGATCATGGACAATTGGGTGGAATAATGGGCAGGGCCTACCAGTGTAATTAAGGTGATATTACAGGCCCCTGTTGGACTTTGAATTCCGCCCGACGGCATCATGTGGTGGTGACGCCGACCATTGTCCTCCTTGTCACCCCAGTGTAAGAGCGAGTCATGCTCTAGTTTGTTGGGGTTGTGGTGATTCCCCATCCACATGTGTGTATGCCCCGCGGCCATCCAGGCCGCCCCCAGGCCACCCGGCCACCCACCAGCCCGGCCAGGCCACCCACCGGCCCGGCAAGGCCACTCCACCCCACCCCACGCGCGAGCAGCCCGGGTGGGGGAGGGGGGCGGTGACGTCACGCGCCACCCGTGGCTACATCCGCTGAGGGCCACGCGGTGGCCACATGCTTGGCAACCCCTTTTGGCCACCCCCTTGGCCACTTTCCCAGGACCGCCTAGGGCCACATCTTGTCGACGCACGAGGAGCAAGCTAAGTGTTGACAGCCAGGTGGTAGTGACCTGGGAAAGGAGAAAAATGAGAGGAAAATGTGAGTACTAAATCAGAGTGTAACAGTGTCTCAGTATTAGTGGAAATTCGGTAATGCTGTGCTGTTCCATAGCCCAGCCAAGCTAGGGAAACGGCTGAGAGACAGCTGTATGTAGCAAGCCCAGGTGACTGAGGGGCAGTACCTGGAGGGAGATTGTCCACAATACCACGCATGATATATATATATATATATATATATATATATATATATATATATATATATATATGTAGATATATTGTTGTGTGTAGACTGACTTGAGTATGGGACCAGTCAGTGTAGTGAATCATCATATAAATGATCCAGTCTGTCGATTCTGTATAATCGTTCAGCCTTGGTTAGTGCCATGGTACCGCATTGATTAATTATGCCAGTGTAGAGTTAAGCAGGCCCGTGGGGCAGGGTTATTAGTGAATATCCTGAGGTCTGTATATTGTCCTGGTGATTAATTTGCATTGTTTATGTAAGGCATTTCTATGTGTTGATTTGCATGTTGTTGTACTGTGTTGTGTGGTGAGTCAGTAGTTGTGATTGCTGACGGATTGCCTAATGATGTCATTAGCATGTGGGGCATGCTGACGGTATCATTATGTTGCAGGTTTGTGCAGTGTTATCAGGTATACGATATTACTGTCCTAGGAACTGTGTTGAGGATTTAAGGGGACCCTTTGAGTATTCAGGGAAATTCTCAGTACTTAATGAGAGCGAGCAATTAGTTAATTTGCCTAATTATGGGAGAATTAGCGCCAGCTGTCCGCGTAGAGCGACGGTGTCTTATATTAACGTAAATTGTCTTGCTGAAGTAGCCGGAATCGATCGATCTTTTGCAACGTTTGCAAGATTAGAGGGGGCAGTAATATTGGTATACCTTGAGTTCTTGCAAAACCGTGTGTCATTACTGTGTGGGCATAGTAATTAACGAGTTGCAGTAGTCGCAACCGTATGTGGGCGGTGCTATTTTGTTGTTTTGCATGCCATTATAAGTGTGTCCTATGTAACCTTAGGGTTACTTTGTTTCTTTAAGTTGTGTTGAGGACTTGAGGATTCAGTGAGTTAATTAGGGGTAATTAACTGGATAAGGGGTGCACATTTGTTGTTGAATGATTGAGAGCTGTTATGGTAGAACAGTGTTGAACTTGAGCTTGTTGGAATACGTTTCCGGTGCAATTAATTGTCCGTGTGACAACTAATTGACCACTCTAGCTAATTATGTAATTAGCATTCTCATCATGAATTCACGTAGTGGGAGAGGATCTGTCAGAGTCTGTCAGTGATAGTGTTAACGTCAGTTGCTCGAGACTAATTACCTTTCGGGGTTAAGGCAATTAGTGGCTCATGATAATTAGTGGAGTAATTAACGTCTGGAGTCTTGAGGACTCAGATGACTCGGTAAAGCGAGGTCATGGAGTTAGCATACGTTATATTAATCATATTCTGTCTGGTGACAGTGGATTAAGTTGCACTCATTGTTAATTAGTAATTAACTCCTCTTCCGTGAATTCACAGTGTTTGATGAGACCTGCTTAGGCAGTGCGGAGTGAGACGTATTTATGTATGATTAATTATCGGTCCTGGTGACAGTTAATTAATTGCTCGAGGTTAATTAGGGTAATTAGCACTCATAGTAAAGTAATTAATGACAGACTGTTGAGAAGCCACCCACTTGGGGTAGGCTTAGTTAACGTAACTCAATTGGGATGTAATTAGTGGTCCGTTTGACCTTAATTAAGAATTACTCACTGAATACTTGCAGGGAGTCAAGTGTGATGTAATGTAAGAGTTTGAGTTATTGTAACTAGATGACTTGTGTTGAGAGACAAGATGACTTGTGTTAACGTAGAGTACCATCATGTTGTTGTCTAGCGAGAGACAATTGTTTGTGATTAAAGTAGTACTTTGTTGCTGACTGCTGTGATCAGTCAATTAACGTAATTATTAATCACATAATCAATGTTGTAATTGATTAAGGCAATTGCTTTTGGTTATCGTCTAGTGACGAGGGTAAAGTAACTTGGGATGAGTGGAGCTGTGTCCCAGAATCCCACCTTGCCTGACTTTGTTCACTTTAGTTGTGATAGGGGGAGTCACTGTTAGACTACCCGCCTAGTTACGGGGGTCACTCCTGTTTGTAAGGAGGACCTTAAGCTCGTGATTAGAGTAGCTGTACACCGTGAAGCCGTGTCACTATTGATTGCTTGCTTGTGTCATCAGTGGATATCCTTCATTTGTTCAGTTAGTTCATGTTGTCAGCTCAAAGTGTCAGCAAGATGGAGCCTGCTGTCATTTCCGAGGGGCTGTTGAATAGCTGTGTTGCAAATGCCACTGGATGGACATTAACGTAATTAAATCACTCGCTGTGGTGTAACTTAGTCTGTGATATTTTTTTGATTTGCAATATTGCGTCGTCAGTGGGCACACCTGTGTTCAGGTTAGTTCAGTATGCAGCCACACAGCAAGGGTTGCTAGTTAGCTGTTGGTTATAGTGCCACTGGATGGACATTAACGTAAATGTAAACTCGATAATGTAGTAGTCTAGTCTCTTGTTATTAATAAATTGTTTATTTTATAGAAAACGGTCTTTGATGTCAACCTTCAACTATTCTGTGCCACACCCATGTTCTGCACCTTATGATTATTGTTGCTGTGATCTTTTGATATGATGGCTGTGCTCTTGGGAATTCGAATTCCAATTCATAGCGCCACATCAAATATAAAATTTGATTGTGAGAACCCGTCGGTTACCCTTTATTGGTTTTAACGTCATGTTTAACTAGGAGGAACCAGCGGCCTATGTGGACAGGTTTTCACCCCTGGTGGTGGAAGCCTGGCGGTTTGCTCCCGCTTCTCCTTTTTCTATTGGACTCATGCTTAACTGCCAAGAGCAGCCTTTAAACTTGTAGTCCACCTCCTAAGGGAGGTAGGCGTAGAAGAAAATCTCACAACTGGCACCCAATGTGGGGCTATGCAACTTGGGTTCGAGCCCATGCAGTGCAGTCTCATTGATTTTAAAGTAACATAAAAGCTATCGTTGCAGAACATTGTGGAACAGTATTGTTGAAGGTATGTTTGTGCACGGTTGTCACACACAGGTACACACACACCACACACACTGTAGGAAAGAGGTATTTCATGGTAGATATGGTGAAATCTGTCTGGCTTTTCGAGGCTGCTAGCTAGGGGACATTGACACACTCGTGAGTGAGTGGGGTCAGCTCAGCAGCAGGTGTCGTGGACACCAAGCCAGCGTGCAACAGTGGTTGCAAGGGTGCACTCAGGATCTGCCTGAGGTGCAAGACACCACCTACCTAGGGTAGACGAAGCTTCTAGAAGTGACCTCAAGCGTGAGAGGTCTCATTGGACGACAATGTAGTTGTCAAAGGTGTCATAAGAGTGTAGTTGTTAGATACACCTTAGGATCTTAGTAGGAGGTCGCGCCACCAGCTAAGGATCCGAGTTGTCTTCTTTAGAGAAAGGAGAGTAATTTATCTGTAGTTAGACAGGTGAGGGAATTCTTGCCAGAGTGGGGACTGTACAATCCCAGGAAGAATTCATGGTAGTCACTTGAGAGGTTGAGCAGAGGCTCCCGACTTGAGAGGTTGAGCAGAGGCTCCCGTTTTCAGAGGTGACAGCAAGGCCGAGTTCGAGCCTGATGGTGAAAGCGCAGCAAGTCAGTGCTGGCGCAAGTGCAGATTGCAAGGGGGCAATCTCACACAGGGAAGGGAAGCAAACCCACCCTAGTGCACTTAACCTGGTGACAAGGTATGAAGGTAAAGATGCCTAGCATGGCAGAACTGAGAAAGACGATTCGATGGATGCATACATCGATCGCCTTTTGAAGAAAGGCTGCAAATTCAAGATGGCAAAGGTCATTTTGGGCTGGTGATTTTCCATGGTTCAGATCCCCAGCAGCATAATGATTTTGTTCTTTAAGGATTGCCTTGGTAAAGGGTTATAGTAGATCTGCAGTGGGAATGCTGATCACATTCCAAGTTATGTCCAGGTAGAGACGGACAAGGGAGTTTGACAGATGTCAAAAGTTTCGCTCGTGTCTTTGTTAGAGGAGCGAGACCGAGGAAAAGCAAGGGAGAAACCCCAAGCTCAGTAGGGTGAGTGTAGGTGCTTGTAGAAGAGGTTTTCTCCCAGATAGTTCAGTCGGTAGAGCAAGACCGGCTTGTGTTTGACAGTTGGACAGGTAGGGTGATCCTGTCAACTTGTTGCAAGGTCAGGTGGAAAACTGACAGTAAGTTCTTTGTAGGCTGAGGGGAGTTAAGAAGTGCTTCACCGGTAAGGCCACACCAATGTGTTGCACATGTGTCCAGTATGACACAGACCGAGGATGGAAATGGGAGGTTCAGTGATGGAAATGGTTGCGAGGTGTTGAACCGGCCAGGACCAGAGCTGGAGCCGAACATGTTGCCACTCCAAGGTCAGGCAGCACCACCAAGGGTGATCCGGTGGTAGTACACAGAGACCCTCAGGCCAGAGATGTATAGGAAACAGAGTTTCACACTCCACATTTAGTTTAGCTAGTACACCTGTTGGGCAGGTGTGTGCAGAAAAACTAGCTGGTGTTTTGAATGTATTTTCCTTGCAGGACAATATATTCTTTAGTGGGAGGTGGTGTGAGGGGATGTAGAATCCCCTCAGCTAGTTTTCCTAAGTTTCTAGAATAGGCTAGTCGCTCTAGGGACTCTAGAAACTGAAGCTTTCGAATTTACATATACTTGTGGGGTGTCAAATTAAAGCTTATGTTAATTGCTGTCAGTTAAAACTAATTGGAGGTCTGTGATTGCTCTGTAGAGAGAATTACAGAAATTTTCCTGTTCTGTGAAATAGGGAGAGATTTGTAAGTGAAGGTGTGAGGAGGTACTATGACTCAAGAACCGTTATAGGTGGAGGGGGACAGTGGGGCGAACGCTGCCTCCCCCCCACCAAGTGAGACGTTGTTTAGGCCTGCCCCTCCCTGTGACGTCACGTCGCGCCACCAGGCGAGGGGCGTCTGTGATTGGTTTAGGCACTTATATGCCTATGCCGAGTTTTGGCGCCAAGAACTGTTATTGGAAGCGGCATGTGGTGTTGTGCCGGCTTCCTGCTGATTGGTCAAGACAAGGTAGGGGGGAGATATGGGGATGCGAGCCGCCCTACCCGCCTAGAGAGTCAGTTTGAATTGGGCAGCAAGGGGTGTAAGGAATGACCTGGTGGAGGTGGCGAGCCTGCCACCTCCACCACCGTTAATCGCTCCTGTTGTTCTGATTACTCATCTTGCATGGCACTCCTGCCACCCTGGGTGTGTCGAGACCCAAATTCACGTGAAACTGGGACTGATAAATACAGGACAGTGAAAAAGCCTCAGAGACAGTGATCACCCATGGGGCAGCTGGCAAAGCCCCATTGGGTAGCAGGTGGCTACCATTTCAGATTATCCTGTATGTTCATGGACAATTGGGTGGAATAATGGGCAGGGCCTACCAGTGTAATTAAGGTGATATTACAGGCCCCTGTTGGACTTTGAATTCTGCCCGACGGCGTCATGTGGTGGTGACGCCGACCATTGTCCTCCTTGTCACCCCAGTGTAAGAGCGAGTCATGCTCTAGTTTGTTGGGGTTGTGGTGATTCCCCATCCACATGTGTGTATGCCCCGCGGTCACTCAGGCCGCCCCCAGGCGCCACGAGGCCGCCCCCAGGCCGCCGGCCACCCACCGGCCCGGCCAGGCCACCCGCGCGTCAGCAGCCTGGGTGGGGTGCTGTGACGTCACGTGCCACCCGCGGCTACATCCGCTAGGGCCACGCAGTGGCCACATGCTTTGGCCACTTTCCCAGGACAGCCTAGGGCCACATCTTGTCAACGCACGAGGAGCAAGCTAAGTGTTGACAGCCAGGTGGTAGTGACCTGGGAAAGGAGAAAAATGAGTAGGAAATTGTGAGTACTGTGACGATAATCTCCCCTTTTCAATTTGTTATATATATATTTTTACGTGTTTTACTTTTACATTATTATAAATGCCAAGAAATTGTCTTTATTTTTACTTTGTTTTCTAGATTAATTAAAGTGCCTTATTTATATTTTGTTTTCGTGTCTTACCTTACCTTACCACAGATTATCAGACAAGCAGTCACTCTTTTTTTTCCTTTTTTTTATAACTTACATGTATGTGGCCCAGCCTTGACATCTGCTATTTGGGAAGACTGCCGACCACCATTTCCAACACGTTACCGTCACATATATTTGGGGGCCTGTCCACGGAGCTTCACTCAGGTATTGGTAATTTGTGGTAAGCGTACTTGGCTTTATTCCCTTGCTTTCAATATTTACACTAATCATTTTTTATTTCATATGGTGTTGTGTCTATTGTGCATTACGGGAGTAGCATATGGTGAGTGTGAGACAACTTTGGATTATGTGGTGACTGTAGGCCGCAGTCATACTCTTAATTGGTCGTTTCCCCCTTCCGTGTTATTACCCGTGTTTAACATCTTTTGTCCCTCAGATATTTCTCACATTTTTGACAGATTATCACATAGGTACCCTGGTACTGTGGTCTGTCTCCGGGTCAATAGCACCTAATTTCTGCAATCCGACTCTAGGAGGAAAAAGAGGGCCAAAGATCCTCTAGCACGGACTATTATTGGCGAGTTGGGACCTCGCCGATAGTTCTCGTCACCAGTTGACACTCGCACCCCTACTCGTTGGTCAGAATTGATGGTATTTACTCAAGGTAGGGAATTAGCTTTCTTTCTTTTGAGCACGAAGTTCGCTAATTCTGTAAATACCATATTCAATTTCAGTGGGTACCTTTGCTTATGTTCTATAGTGACTTGGCAAGGTATGACTACATTTTTGGACTACCTCATTTATCTTGAAGCCATTTAGTGTTTCACTTGTCTTTTAAACTCAGTTTCCACTAATTAGTAGGATTTTCTTGCCTTTATCCTCCACAGTGAGTACCAGGTACAAGATTTCCTGCGACTTTAATCATTTACCATCTTGAATTAACTTTAATTATTAATAATTCCCCACAGGATAGGTATCAGTTGCCACGTTTCCTGTTTCTGACATTCACCATATTCTCACAGTATATTCGTGTCTCATTTATTTACCATGTTTCGTATCCAAACTTTCAAGGCAGATCCAGAAGGTGAAATAGAGAAATTGCGTCATGCTAAAAGGGTCGAATTGATAACTCTTGCACACGAGTATCAATTGGAAGTTCCACCTGGCGCCAACAAGTATGCCATACATAATATAATTTTAGATTATCTTGCGGATGAAGGTATTATAGATTCTAATACTCACGAACAACATACCATTTCAGAGAAGCATGATTTGACAGCAATAAAGCTCAAGCTAGAACTTGCTAAGATCGAGCGGGAGCAACAACAGGAAGCAGCTGCAATCAGAAAGGAAGAACAAGAGCGTGAAGCTGCCATCAGAAAGGAAGAACAAGAGCGTGAAGCTGCAACCAGAAGGGAAGAACAAGAAAGAGAAATCCGCCTCAAGGAGCGTGAGTTGGCCTTATACAAAGAGCGACTCGAGATACAACGTGAACACGACAAACGGCAGGCAGAAACAGTTCTAGAATGTCGTGACCGAGAACTCACGAGGGACGCTGCACACCAAGCTCAACTCCAGCAAGCTGCCAGCTAGTCTTCCTCCCAGTTTCAATGTCTCCCATGCAAGTAAGTTAATGCCCCGTTCATAGAAACGGAGGTGGATGTTTTCTTCACTACTTTTGAGACCCTTGCTAATCAACTTAGTTGGCCTGACGACCAATGGGCTACCCTTCTCCGAGTACATTTAACAGGTAGAGCAGCCGTCACACTCAGCACTTTGGCATCAGAAAACGACTACACCACCTTGAAGCAAGCTGTGTTGGACGCCTACCTTCTCTCCACCGAAAGCTATCGACGAAAGTTCCGTGACTACGTCAAGGCAAGTACCACCACCTTCTTAGAATTTGCTAACACCAAACGGAGATATTTCATGAAATGGCTGGAGGCAGCACATGTCTCTACTTTTCCAGAGCTTGTCAACCTCATACTGGTTGAAGAATTTTTGAGACGTGTACCTCCTCCTGTCCGCCTATACTTAGCAGACAAAGAAGAGACCGATTTGGTGAAGTGCGCGAAGTCAGCTGACACTTACAGCCTCATCCACCGGCTGACACCAGAACCTACCAGCAAGAAGTCTTGGTACAGTTACGAGAAAGCGAGCCCAGATCAAGGTACCTCTCAACTGTACTGCAGGTATTGTCGACTCTATGGACATACCATAGAAAAATGTGGTAAGTCCCAATCTAAAGGTAACATAGAACCTCCTAAGCCCAAACCTACTCACCCTAAGTCCGGTAAGCCTGTAATGAATGTTGGTGTTCATGCTAATGATCTCTCTCTCTTTAGCAAGCATCTATATCCAGGAACTATCACTACCCACGGTTCAGATTCAGAGGGACGTTTTGGACTTAAGATCCTGCGGGACACAGCGGCTCTACAATCGATCGTCTTGAAATCAGCTGTGCCCAACGTCGCCTACACAGGAGAGACTGTATTCATCACTGACCTTACTGCTACTACTCCTTATCCTCTTGCCAGAGTTTACCTAGATTGTCCCTTCGTGACCGGTGAAGTCCAAGTCGCCGTCAGGGAAAAGCCTTTTCCCATGCCTGGAGTGCAACTTCTCCTGGGCAACGACTTGGCAGAAGACCAACAACCAAACAACCTGATCGTCAAGGACATATCCCAGGTGAGCAACTCTGTGTTGGATAACCCGATTTTTGAGCATGTTCCAGCAAAGGTTCAAGAGAGTGATGAAGGTTCTCCTCCTGTTATGGTGACCACCCGTGCTCAAGCTGCACGACCACAGCCAGCTGACTCTACTGCTACCGCTGTCCCTCAGGACCCTTCGAAACTACCCCCTAATCTGACCGCTTTGGAGTTCCGTAAGTTACAGAGAGATGATCTTACCTTGACACCATTATTCTTTCAGGCTGAGACCCAATCCGACAGTGTTCCTGGGTTCTTTATGGAGAACGAATTACTCTATCGCAGGTATAGACCCAGTAAACTGAAGGACGAGGACGATTGGGCAGACGTTGAACAACTAGTGATTCCTACCAGCCTGCGGCCCCACGATTCTACACCTGGCCCACGGAGCATTGTCACACTACGGGTTCAACAAGACTTACCATGGAATTCGGCAAGACTACTACTGGCCAGGTATGGTTAACGATGTAAAGAATCATGTCAAACTGTGCCACGTGTGTCAGTTAGCGGGAAACCGAACGTTTCCATTCCCAGAGCACCACTGATACCCATCCAGGTGCCTGAGGAACCGTTCCACAACTTATTATTGACTGTGTTGGTCCTTTGCCTCGGACCAGTGCAGGCAACGCCTATATCTTAACTATCCTGTGTCCTACCACCAGATTTCCCATAGCAGTTCCAGTGAAAAACATTACGGCTGCTACAGTGGTGAAGAATTTATTGAAAATCTTCACCCAGTATGGATTTCCGAGGGAGATACAGAGCGACTGTGGCACCAACTTCACCAGTGATCTCTTCAAACGGACTCTGGAGGAGTTCAACATCAAACAGGTACGTCCAGCCCCTATCATCCTGCTTCACAGGGTTCTCTCGAGCGTAGTCATCAGACTATCAAGGCACTCTAAAAAAG
>WNGS01152668.1:0-11433 GCA_020271785.1 Procambarus virginalis
CTACCTTGAGAGTTATTCTACCAGGCCTGACCTAACTAAGAGGATAAGGAGATATAGACCTTGATATTTATATAGTAAACATTCGATTGAATTTGACAAATGGTTTGCAAAGGTGGGCAGTGAATAAGAATATAAATAAATGTCTGGTCATGAGATGTGAAGAATTTGCTGGAGGTGTGAGGCTCGCTTCTGGAGGGCTTTGACCCCACTTGAGCACAAGACATCGTGAGGGGAAGCCATGCTCCGTGTGAGCTCCTGTTAGAGAGGAACCCCCTAGTTGATATACTTTCAAGAGGAAGGAAGTGTGCGGACGTTTCAGCTGTGGAATCAAGCTAGGAGCGTGTGGTCTCAAGTCCTGGATGGCAACAAGAGTTGTGAAGCCGCCCAGAAACATTTCGTGGGCCGTGGGAGTGCCTTGGTCAGGTGCCATCAAGAGAGAGTTTTAATCAGTTAATAGTGATTACTTATAGTTGGTTGTGTGCCCAGCGACCGTACCCGATGTTTATTAATATGTTAGGCATGTTTTGATAAGGTAGATAGCCTAAATAAGTGGACACAGATGAGAGACAGCTGGAGGGACGAGCAGGACGTCCTCTATCTCGTCGAGCGCCTGGAGCCAACTGACCGGCTAGCGGCAGGGGGACAGCTCCCACAGTGAGGAGCCACCTGCTGGCAAGGTGGAGCATGGACGCCCCCAAACGGGAGAGTCCATACTCACGGCGTTCAGGAATTAGGGAGATGTCCAGTGAAATATTATATTGTATTTGATTGATTCAGTTGTGTGTGTAGAGGAAACATTTTCATTGGCATATCGATG
Source organism: Procambarus virginalis (assembly GCA_020271785.1). Taxonomy (NCBI): domain Eukaryota; kingdom Metazoa; phylum Arthropoda; class Malacostraca; order Decapoda; family Cambaridae; genus Procambarus; species Procambarus virginalis. The sequence goes on from WNGS01152668.1 coordinate 818, forward strand.
GGTTGCAGATTTGTTCTGAAGAAGGATTTGATAGGAGTACTCTGAGGCCAGAGAAGAAGTTATTGATTGGAACGTCAAGTCTGTAGGGAGTGTACTCTGTGGAAGAGCAAGCCCCATTGTGAGAAATTGGACTTCATAGTGAGAAGAGGAGCAGTGAAGTCTCACACGTTTCTGTGGAAACGGTAGTGGAGTACCACTGGAGTCCAAGGAGAACTCGTGGTGCAGCATCCTGAAAGAGCTGCAGAGGATCCTGGTAGATAAACCTGGAAGAACCTGATGATGTCAGGGTAGTGAACTTTCAGATGTGGGAAGCAAGTTCTTGTTGACTACTTGTAGGAAGTTAGTAGAGTGCTTGATTGTCATTAGCGTGCAAGACGCAGTGAAAGGTGGGTGATTGATTATCATTTCTATGCCAAGGAATACTTATACTGAAGTTATAGAGTTGGATTAGGCTATAGGCTTAGCTTAACTAGCTATAGGTTGGATTATTTACAAAGATAGATATATATATATATATCACTAAGAACTCTTTGACCCGGCCAGGATTCGAACCCATGCCGTCCAGGATCACCCCTAAACGTACACAGTACCGTGACCACCGCACCAATGATCGTCTCATTGGTGCTACGTCTGATCGTAGACGATCATTGGTGCGGTGGTCACGGTACTGTGTACGTTTAGGGGTGATCCTGGACGGCATGGGTTCGAATCCTGGCCGGGTCAAAGAGTTCTTAGTGATATATGGCTTGCGCGTTCATGCAGCTTTCTCACATATATATATATATATATATATATATATATATATATATATATATATATTGTGACGATAATCTCTTATCAGAGATTTAGCCAGCTATTTCTGCGACTCATCCTGTCCTCATCAATATACAAGATACGTTTTGTAGTGGCTAAACGTACATATTAAGATAGCCACACGTACCAGCAACTCCCTCCTCCCCCCCCACTCCAGCACCTGCTGCACCTGGTGTAACATATCACCTCACCCAAATGTAGGTATAAAATGAAAGCTGTTTAAACTCTGTTCAGTGTTTGCAAGTTATAGTTGTGTGTGTGTAAACTAAAGTCTTTGAAAATGTAATAAGTTATTACGAAACGCGTTCAAATGTCGCGTCAGACTAAAAATAAAAAATGAATTTTGGAGAATTGACTTTTCAATTACCTTCAACAGTGAAAAGAAATATAAAAAATATTGAGAAAATTCGTTTCAGAATTATTAATCTTACTTTTTCGGTCATATTTAATAATATATGTATATATATATATATATATATATATATATATATATATATATATATATATATATATATATATATATATATATATATATATATATATATATATATATATATTATATACTAGCAGTACCAAGCCACGCGTTGCTGTGGCTCAGCAAAGCATGTGCATTGCTGAGCCACAGCAACCATCCTTGTCCCCCAGTCCTCCTCGCCCATCTCTTCAGCCTCCCAACCATTCCCCACTCCACCATCCCCTTTTCCTTCCCTCTATGTCCCACACGCCTGTCCCTTTGTCCTCCCCACCATTCTCCATTCCCCCATCCCCTCGTCCCCACCATCCCAAACTCCCCATCCCTTCGTCCTTCCCCACCATTACCTCCTCCCTTGTCCCCCCCCTCGTCCTCCACACAATCTCTCACTTCCGGCCCCTCGTCATCCCCACCATTTCCCACTTCCTCGCCGGATGCCTTCCCAAATAGTATGTTGTTCAAATCAGAAAATTGGGAACATCAAGTGTCTGATGTTCCCATCAGTGAAATATAAGAAAAACAATTAAAAAATTAAATGAAAATATCACGAAATATAAAAATAATTATACTCACAAAATGAACGGTAAGGTAAACAACACAGTTTAATTCAAACGTAATTCACAAAAAATAATTAAATCAAAATGAAAATAAATCAAAATCTATGAAAATTCAATAAATCAATGCAGTCAGAAACATTGAAATGGAATTGTAACATATTTAGTGTAGCATGTTTGTCGCTCTTACAGGCAACAGATAGCGCTGTTTGTCAAGAAAAGCAAAGTTTAACCTGTCACAGGTGTGGGATCTATACTTATATGTGAAAAATGAACGGTATGGTAAACAACACAGCTCAATTCCAACACAATGTCAAACAAAATAATTCAATAAAAAATAAAATGATTCGAAATCTATAAAAATAAAATGTATCAATGCAATCAGAAACATTCAAAAGGAACTCATGCCATTTTTAGTATAGTGTGCATGTTGCCATTATGTGCAACAGATGACGCTGTTTTTCAAAAAAACATGTTTTTACCTGTCACAGGTGTGACATCTATATAGTAGGTATATAAAAGACACGCCTATTCGAATGCAACATTTTGTCAAAATTACAAAGCAATCGGTGAAGAACTTTCGGAGATTACAGCGTGTGTTGCTCTTACGTCAAACAGATGGCACTGTTTTTTTAAAAAAAACATGTTTTTTCCTGACACATGTGAGGCATGTATATAGTAGATATATAAAAATATGCGCATATTCGAATGTAACGTTTTGTCAAAATTTCAAAGCAATTGGTAAAGAGGTTTCGAAGATTTCCCTCTCATGAAATCACAGTTTTTCAGAAAAAAAGCATGTTTTTTACCGTCACAGCAACCTGTCCTCGCAAATTCGTATAGTCAATATTGACTTATTAAATAAGTGGCATTTCCAATTGATTTAGAACTTTTTTCGCGAATTCTAAGCACAAATCTTTAATCATTATTAGCGCTTCGTTGTAGATTTCTGCTGTGAAATCCATGTACATATTTGAATTTTCCTTCATATTCGACAGATAATATCTTTAGCCATGAGCGATTTATATTTCTCCCATAACTCTTTTGGATATGAAGGCGAGCAGGCAGTCAATATGACTGCAAACAATGCATAAATTTAATTTGGATGTGACGTGTTGGACGCATCATTAATGCATACATCCTGGTGTCGGTCGTTCTCCAATAAATTCCGAGCTTGACATGAAGTACGGAAAGTGGCATGTGTTACGCCATTGACAAATCTCAGTGGCTGGAAAGACGTTACGACTCCATCTGGTAGTAGCAGGATGATACCTTCAAGAGGCGATAGATTCTGGCCCTGGTCAGCTCAAGAGGTAGCTGTTGCTGACCTCTGGTGAGGTGGCGCCTGGAAAATCAGCGCCATTTATTGTAGGAGGAGTTGTATGTTTATGTCAGAGTCCGTAAGTGGTATTTCCTAGTGTCCCAAGTACTGACCAGTTTAGTGATGACGTGTCTGTATCCACAGAGGCGACGTAGGGCTGAGTGGTACAAAGACAGTCAGTCTACCCAGGGCAGCCTATATCTCTCTACTCTATTCTGCTTTACGTGAGCAGTGAGCCACCACCGAAGATGAACTGTGGTGTGTGTTTGCTGCCTGCCTGTGAAGTGGCAGTGACAGAATTCGGCGTATCCCGGGACTGGCTAGCGGAAGAGACGACTGACAGTAAGGTGCTACGGAGGAGTGTAACTAGCTGGTTGCAAGAAGCTCCTGCCAGGGGTTCACAACCCTTGTATTTGTTCGTGAAGAGGCCCAGCAGCGCGAGGCTGATGTTCTCTGCCAGCACCAGACTGGAGAGTGATTATGGGCGTTCACAAGACATTTAACATTTCCTTTGTTATTTATATAGAATATAGATAACTATGCTGATATAAAAGTGCACATTTTAGTCAACAATTAAAAAATACAAATGGTTTGGGAAATGTCTCTAGTTAATGTTTTTTTCACCCCAGAAGGATTTGAACCCAGATAACCAGGTGCGCTATGCACCTTGTCGTACCTGGTTTCTTAACCACTGTACCATACAACTGTACAAAAATTTAGGTAGTCGTAAGACTATTTTATCCAAGATCCGACAGCGCTCGATGGTCAACTCGGACATAGATATTTCTTCGAATCACGTCACTATGTAGTGCCACGTGAGCAACAAAAATACAGGCAAGCTTGAATGGTCCCCCAATGGTCAACTATGCCCGAGGTGACCATCGAGGGCTGTCGGATCTTGGATAAAATAGTCTCACGACTACCAAGAGTTTTGTACAGTCATATGGTCTAGTGGTTAAGGTACCAGGTACAGCAAGGTGCATAGTGTCCTGGCTATCTGGGTTTGAATCCTTCTGGGGTGTTAAATTTTCAGTTGCATTACATCATTTTCAATTAGCCTAGAACCCAATTCCTTCAAAAAACTGGTGGCACTCTTACCCCAGGCGCCGAGTGTCTCAGAAGCAATAGGGACAAAATAGTAGTGGTGATCCAGATCTTTATACTTACAGGATTTGGCGGACTCTCTGTGAGTGGCAGCGCCACCCGGTTGTGCGACACTGAAATCAATGTAGGTGTTAGCCAGGGATGTTACGCATATGCAGACCCAAACCAACTGCTTGCCATTCTTCCAGGGGTTCACTGTGATACTATCTGGGCGACCAATAGGAGCATCAGGGTTATGGGGCGTTAGGTAACGGGACTATCTCTCAGCTGGGCATCAAGCTGTGGTGAGGCTCCTCTTTATGATGTCATTAACTTTACTATGCATCGAGTGCCATCCCCCTGTGCTTTGGCAGAGTAGGCTCATAGGCCGTATATATATATATATATATATATATATATATATATATATATATATATATATATATATATATATATATATATATATATATATATATATATATATATATATATATATATATATGTCGTACCTAGTAGCCAGAACGCACTTCTCAGCCTACTATGCAAGGCCCGATTTGCCTAATAAGCCAAGTTTTCCTGAATTAATATATTTTCTCAAATTTTTTCCTATGAAATGATAAAGCTACCCATTTCATTATATATGAGGTCAATTTTTTTATTGGAGTTAAAATTAACGTAGATATATGACCGAACCTAACCAACCATACCTAACCTAACCTAACCTATCTTTATAGGTTAGGTTAGGTTAGGTAGCCGAAAAAGTTAGGTTAGGTTAGGTTAGGTAGGTTAGGTAGTCGAAAAATAATTAATTCATGAAAACTTGGCTTATTAGGCAAATCGGGCCTTGCATAGTAGGCTGAGAAGTGCGTTCTGGCTACTAGGTACGACATATATATATATCTATATAAATAAAGATGTAAATGTTCGTTTGTTCAAAATCGCTAATCTCCGAAAGTTCTTCACCGATTGCTTTGAAATTTTCACACAATGTTCCCTTCGCTTTCGAGTGGGTTTTTATATACATTTTATATAGATGTCACGTCTGTGACGGGAATAAACATGCTTTTTTGATAAAGTTGTGTTTTTCATGTGTTTTTCATGTGACAGAAATCTCCGAAACCTCTTTACCGATTGCTTTGAAATCTTGACACAATGTTGCATTCGAAATGGCGTATGTTTTTATATACCAAAAATATACATGCCTCACCTGTGACAGGAAAAAACATGTTTTTTTTTAATTTTGTGCCATCTGTTGGCCTTAAGAGCAACATATGGTGTAATGTCCGAAAGTTCTTCTCCAATTGCTTTGAAATTTTTACACAACATTCCATTCGAATACGTGCATGTTTTTATATATACCTACAATATAGATACCACATATGTGACAGGTAAAAACATGTTTTTTTTAAAACAGCGCCATCTGTTGCATGTAATAGCAACACACACTACTAAATATGTTACGATTCCATTCAATGTTTCTGACTGCATTGGTAAATTGAATTTTATAGATATCGATTTATTATCATTTTGATTGAATTATTTTGTGTGACATTGCGTTGGAATTGAGCTGTGTTGTCTACCATAATGTCCATTTTGTAAATATAAGTATAGATGCCACACCTGTAACGGGTATAACATCCTTTTTTCAAGAAAGAGAGCCATCTGTTGCATGTGAGAGCAAAACACGCTATACTATATATGTTACAATTCCATTTCAGTGTTTCCAATTGCATTGACAAATTAAATTTTCATAGATTTCGATTTATTTCATTTAATTTAGTTATTTTGTGTGACATTGCGTTGAAATTTAGCTGTGTTGTTTACCATATCGTTCATATTTGTAGTAGTAGGCATCCTTCAGTCTCGGGAGACTATGGAGTTGCGCCTTGGTTGTCAATCCTGGTGCAGCGTCTGGTGTGACTGATGAGGCCAATCCGAGAGTGGCAGTCCATCCCACATCGAGCACAAACGAAGTCCGATTCTGGTCTGTCTTCCTGGCTATTGGCTTTCCTTCTCTGTCTCTTTGCCTCCGATTCCTTGGCAAGTGACTCCTCGAACTTGGAGAGACCTCTTTGAACAGACTGCCTCCAGGCTGAACGGTCTGCAGCCAGTGTCTCCCATATAGCAAGATCGACGTCCATGGCTTTCAGGTCCCTCTTAACGTAGCTGGGGCTTGCCTGTTGGACGCTTTCCCTGCATCAACTCTCCATACAGGAGATCCTTGGGGATCCTGCCGTCGCCCATTCGCACAACGTGCCCGAGCCAGCGCATTCGTCTCTGTTTCAGCATTGTGTACATGCTGGTGATTCTTGCTCTCCCCAAGACGTTGTTGTTTGTCACCTTGTCCTGCCAGGTGATGTCCAAGATGTGTCGAAGGCAGCGCATGTGGAAGGCATTCAGCTGTCTTTCCTGACGGGCGCGGAGTGTCAAAGACTCACTGCCATAAAGGAGAGTGCTCAGGACACAGGCTCCGTAAACCTGAATCTTAGTATACTCAGTCAGCCTATTGTTGGCCCACACTCTCTTTGTCAGTCTCGACATGGTAGTAGATGCCTTACCGATGCGTTTGTTTAGCTCCGTATCAAGAGAGAGGGAGTCAGAGATTGTGGAGCCCAGGTACACGAAGTCGTTAACGACTTCCAGTTTGGAATCGGAGATGCCGATGTCAGGTGGGGAGTCTACTCCTTGTCCCATGACTTGTGTTTTCTTCAGGCTGATGGTGAGTCCGAAAGCCTGAGAGGCCTCGCTGAAGCGGGTCATGAGCCGTTGGAGGTCTTCGGCTGAGTGGAGGTCTTCGGCTATATGTATATATATCGTTCATATATATATATATATATATAATTATATATATATATATATATATAATAATATATATATATATATATATATAATATATATATATATATTATATATATATATATATATATATATATATATATATATATATATTATATATATTGTGACGGTAACGAGTTGGAAATGGTGGTCGGCAGTCTTCCAACTAGCAGGTGTCAGTGCTGGGCCACATATAATATATATAAAAAAAGAAAGAAAAAAAAAAGAAAAAAAAAGAATGACTGCGTGATTTGGTAATCTGTGGTAAGGTTGGAAAGACTAAAAGCAATAATAAAAAATATGGATTTAATAACAATAAAAACACAAATTGAAATAAAGGCAAAATCTTGGCTTACTGGCAAAAATAATAAACAATATAAACATGAAAATAGATTACGTTAATGGGGAGGAGAATTGATATACAAAAGTAAGTAAAATATGAATGCTGGAATATATGCACTAACTATGAACCTCTATTTGACCACACAGAGTGAGTCACTTAGGAGTTCACAGCTTGCGAGCACACAATATTCTGGCTGGCAGAAACGCAAGGGACTCCAACAATAACTGGTGAGGTCTTGTGATTGGCGGGGAGCCGGAGTGGAGTGTTGGTTGGCGGCCAATGAGGAAGCTGGATGGTCGCAAGTCGCTCGTTGGGCCGTTGAAGGGTTCGGCGCGTCGACCAGGTGCAGCAGTGGGGGGGAAGGAGGGAGTTGCTGGTACGTGTGGCTAGCATATACGTTTAGCCACTACAAAACGTATCTTGTATATTGATGAGGACAGGCGTGATTCGCAGAAATAGCAGGCTAAATCTCTGATAAGAGATTATCGTCACAACTCTCCCCCGAAGCCTGCCGTTTCGGGTGAATCACGTCCACTGGAGGTAGAGTGGGAGGTGGAGCTGCCTCTACCTCATGCACTCTGGAGAGGGCATCAGCGATGATGTTATCAGGCCCCTTGATGTAGCAGATCTTTAAGTTGAAGCCTTGAAGATATAAAGCCCATCGCAGCAGACGTTGGTTATTAAATTGGGCTTGATGTAAAAATCTCAGAGGGTTGTGGTCCGAATAGATGGTAGTGGACCTAGCACCGTGCAGATATGGTGCAAAGTGTTGTAAGCTCAGGACGATGGACAGGAGTTCCTTCTCTATAGTACTGTAGTTCTTCTGATGAGGCTTCAACTTGCAACTGTAGTAGCTGACAGGTAGAACCTCCTCGCCTCGCTGCTGCATTAAGACACTTCCGATGCCGGTACCACTGGCGTCGACATGGAGGATGAAAGGCTTCTTGATATCTGGTGAGGCGAGAATGGGATTAGAACAGAGGAGGAATTTGAGTTGTTCGAATGCAACGGTTTGCTCTCTGGTCCAATTATATCGTTGCTTGGGACTGGTTAAGGTGATTAATGGGGTTGCAACAGTGCTAAAATTCTTCACAAACCTACGGTAATAGGAAGCAAGACCAAGGAAGCGCAGGAGCTGCTTCCTGGTAGTAGGCTGTGGATACTGTTGGATTGCTTGAATGTGAATGTTTAACGGAGCCAGGTTGCCACTCCCTATAACATGACCCAGGTACCGCACTTTACCTTTCGCGAAGGTGGACTTGCCCAAATTGATGGTGAGGCCGGCTTTCAGGAGCTTGTAGAACAATCGTTGTAGCTGGAGCAGGTGTTCGCTCCAGGTGTTGGATGCTACTACTATGTCGTCCAAATAGGCATAGGTGTTTTCCAAGCCCTGGATGACGCGGTTGACAGCTCTCTGAAAGGTGGCTGGGGCATTGCAGAGTCCAAAGGGAAGGCGATTGTACCTGTAGAGACCAAAGGGGGTTATAAAGGCGGACAGTACCTTAGCTCGCTCCGTTAAACTCACCTGGTAGTAGCCCTTTAGTAGGTCTACCTGAGACAGGTAGCGGGCATTACCAATGGCATCCAAAATGTCGTCTACTCTGGGTATTGGGTAGGCGTCCTTCACTGTGACCTGGTTCAACTTCCTATAATCCGTACACAGACGGATTTTGCCGTGAGGTTTGGGTACCAGGATGCATGGTGAGGCCCAGGGGGACTCACAGGGGGTAGCCAGTCCATGGTCCAAGAGATACTGTACCTCAGCCCGCATGACTTCCGTTTTGCTCGGGCTGATTCGGTAGAATGGTTGGCGAATCGGCTGGGTGTCAGGTAGCAGTTGGATGTCATGCCGAGTTACGGTACACTCTTGGGGGTCATCTCGAAACAACTCTTGATATTCTCTGACGAGTTTGATTAGTGGAGCACTATTATCGTCCTGAAAATGATGTTGAAGGTTAGTAAGGATTTCCGAGTTAGAGAGCGCTGGCTCAGTGTCAGTGCTCTCGGAAGGAGAAGCAGGGAAGGTCTCACTGTGGCTGTATGGACCTGTAAATGAGGTGAAATTGGTTAACACAGTGGGAGGAACCCCATGGTAGGGCTTGAGTAAATTAATGTGGCACAGCTGGGTCTTCCGCCGCCTATCGGGTGTCTCGAGAACGTAGTTGAAGTTGTTCCGGCACTCCTTAACACGGTAGGGTCCTGAGAACCTGTTCTGTAAGGGAGAACCTGGGATAGGGAAATAGGCAAGCACTAAGTCTCCTGGTGTAAACTTCCTTACTTTACAGTGCCGGTCGTAACGAGTCTTCATCCTCTCCTGGGCTCTCTGTAGGTTGTTGCTAGCAAAGGAATGGACCCTCTCTAGAATGTGTCGGAGATTTTGGAGATACTGGGGCACACTCTGATGCTCACTGAAGGTGTCATCACGTAGAGAATCCTTGAAAGCCTTGAGAGGTGTACGGCACTTACGTCCGTAGAGCATCTCATAAGGAGATACTCCTAGTGACTCGTTGGGAAGACTTCTGAAAATACACAAATGAGATCAATTTGCCTATCCCAATCCTTTGAGGTCTCATTACAGAATTTTTTTAAGAGTGCCTTGATGGTTTGATGACTACGCTCGAGAGAACCCTGTGAAGCAGGATGATAGGGGCTGGACAGTACCTGTTTGATGTTGAACTCCTCCAGAGTCCGTTTGAAGAGATCACTGGTGAAGTTGGTACCACAGTCGCTCTGAATCTCCCTCGGAAATCCATACTGGGTGAAGATTTTCAGTAGATTCTTCACCACTGTAGCAGCTGTAATATTTTTTACTGGAACTGCTATCGGAAATCTGGTGGTAGGACACAGGATGTTAAGATATATGAGTTGCCTGCACTGGTCCGAGGCAAAGGACCAACGCAGTCGATAATGAGCTTGTGGAACGGTTCCTCAGGCACCTGGATGGGTATCAGGGTGCTCTGGGAATGGAAACGTTCGGTTTCCCGGCTAACTGACACACGTGGCATAATTTGACATAATTTTTGACGTCGTTTACCATACCTGGCCAGTAGTAGTCTTGTCGAATTCCATGGTAAGTCTTGTTGAACCCATAGTGTGACAAAGCGCCGTGGGCCAGGTGTAGAATCGTGGGCCGCAGGCTGGTGGGAATCACTAGTTTGTTTCAACATTGGCCCAATCGTCCTCGTCCTTCAGTTT
>WNGS01152669.1:0-10526 GCA_020271785.1 Procambarus virginalis
AAGTTTCTCGTTATGCTTTGTTGTAACTAATAGGACGTTAAATGAGGTGTAAATTAGTTAAAACAAATAATTAAAATGGTTTTTATTCCATTAATACATATTACAATAGTAACATCCTTATATATTGAACCACAAAATTGGGTTCACACAAATTTCTGTCTTTTTTAACTACAACGTCACACATTTAAAAGATACAATGGACAGAAAAATTGTGTTGACTATTATTAAGGTGCAAATACCAAATATAATACTAAAAATACCAATCACTAATATACTCCAGAAAAATAAAATATTTTAAATTAAATTAAATTTGCTGCACTATGCTGTGTCTCGGGATGGTAGCACTCCGCAGCAGCAATGTAAACAGCAGAACAATATAATACAGTATATTTTCCCTATACAAGTAATACATACGTAAACATTTAACCTAAAAATAAAACTTGATTAGAAATACTGTTTTATAATATAACCAAAACAAAGTGACAAATAAACCAAATTTTAACTCATTTATTTGGGTTGAAAATTAGTTTTGTCAATTTAAGAAACATTTAAGAAACTCAAGAAACATTTATGTTTCAAAGGCACATGTCACAGCCATCATATTAAAGTTCGACCAAGCATTTTTATATTTATTTATGTCTGGAGATTTTTGGGGGAATATCATTTATATATGGGGAATATCATCCCTCCTCCTCATCAACTACTCATCAACATTCTAGGCAGTCAGAAGTCCGAAGTGGATGAATCCCCTAAATCACCAATCTTGTAGGTGCCTAATGACAGAATTCACCCAAAACTCAGACGAAATTGAAATTGTTAATAAATGTATGAATTACAATGTAAAATATTGTTCCTGACACGTCGTGTGTCTTGAAGGGATACATATTTTTAAGACAGTTATTAGCATAAAAGACACATCTACATAAAAGGCACATCTACATAAAAGGAACATTCAAATATAAGGTATATCTACGTAAAAGGCACATCTACATAAAAGGCACATCTACATAAAAGAAACAACTAAATAAATGGCACATCTACATAAAAGGCAAATCTACATAAAAGGTATATTTCATAAAAGGCACTTTCTCATAAAGGCACTTCTACATAAAAAGGCACTCCCATATAAAAAGGCACTCCCATATAAAAAGGCACTCCATATAAAAGGCACTCCCATATAAAAAGGCACTCCCATATAAAAAGGCACTCCCATATAAAAAGGCACTCCATATAAAAAGGCACTCCCATATAAAAAGGCACTCCCATATAAAAAGGCACTCCCATATAAAAAGGCACTCCCATATAAAAAGGCACTCCCATATAAAAAGGCACTCCCATATAAAAAGGCACTCCCATATAAAATGGCACTCCCAAATAAAAAGGCACTCCATATAAAAAGGCACTCCCATATAAAAAGGCACTCCCATATACAAAAACATTCCCACATAAAAGGCACATCCACATAAATGTGGACTTAATTTATAAAAGTTTATAAGTGCAAGCAAAGAGCCACAGCTCAATTCTTCAAGCCCAATTAGTTACGTACACTTTCATTTTGGCTGGATATCCTGTCCTTAGGGAGGAAGGGGGAGAGAAAGCACCAAACAATTACGACTATACAGCACTTGGAAGGGATCAGGATAAGGATTTGGGATGGGACGGGGGGAAGGAATGGTGCCCAACCATTTGGGCGGTCTGGGATTGAACACCGACCTGCATGAAGCGAGACCGCTGTTCCACCGTCCAGCCTAAGTGATTGTACACTCGGAGGTAATCATTTCAAAACCGCTACATAATTAGTGCTACTATTTACTTCCTATTCATAGTTAGGTTAAGTTAGGTTACATTAATGCCGAATATTATTCTCAAGATGTAAAATATGACATTCGAAAACTATTTGAGTATCCCCTAGAATTTCATTTACAGATAACCAAATTCTTCGAACAGATTCAAGGAACATAAATTAAGCATAAACTTTTTATATTTTAAACCAACTATTAATAAAACAATAAAATTATAACTTGACAATATTCTTTCTTTAGGACATGATTCATTTGCCAGTTTACAAGTAAACTATTATTAGAACCGTATTAGGATATTAAACCATTTCAAACATCTAAATAAATATGTGTTTAACCAGGGTATTAACCAGACTGGGTATTAGAATCACTTTAAACTGAGAATGGTCTGTACCTCCAACAGGGTGTGCAAAAAATGTTTATGAAATAAAATATGGAAATGTACCACAAAGTGAACCTTGTGGCACAACTCTGTACATATCTGTGCATAACTAAGACTCTTCTGGCGAGTCTTTTTGCACCCAGTCAAGGGGCTCTATTACTATGCATATATGGGAGGAGACAGAGGCGGTTATAATGGAGGAACCTTTGTCATTAAGTCACTAGGACCATCGGGGTTTGAACTTGGACTTGGCAAATGGGAGAGCGTAGTCTAGCCAACCAAGCCAGAATGGCCACTAACGAAGGAGCTCAGAATTATCTGACTAATTCTCAACTCATTAAAAATCCCCGATGATCCACGCTAGCTAAATGTTAAAACCTAATATATTAGGGATTATCTATATTGATACGTTTCTCGTAAACACCACAGGGCCTGCAAAATGCCTGGATATCACTTGACCTAGTTTGGATCTGATACAACTCAGCCTAAAACAAATGTGTATGTACTGTTTAAACTGGAAATGTGTTACATTTCTTGGTAACTTCCAGAAAACTTACCAGCAAGACTTTAGCTACAAATCAAGAGCCGCTGACTTCATATCTCCGCCACGTCCACTAAATACTGCAAAAATATTTATTGGACGTGGAATATATATATATATATATATATATATATATATATATATATATATATATCTTTTATATATATATATATGTGGATATATTATATATATATCCACATAATATATATATATATATATATATATATATATATATATATATATATATATATATATATATATATATATATATATATATATGGTAGCAGTCTTTCTTTTAAACATATTTCGTTGAAGACGACAGAAAGTTTTAGGTTTGTGATTCTGGCACGAATCTTCACAATATTACTTATTATTCTTCACTGAAGTAGGAAGTTAACTCTCCAAAGTTAATTTTTACTTTTTAATTTCGGTCTGACGTATAGCAATGGGTTTCGTAAGATCTCACCTCACATACTCAAAGACAAATTCTACTGTGTTCGTACCTGGTTATATCCTGTAATTGTGATGTGGTAGATGACGTGGATAAGAGACATTACATGGGGATATTAATAGGGTATTAAATAAATGGGACAGTAAATTAAGAGTGTGACATGCTGGCAGCTTATGTTCTCCTGGTTGCTGCCGTTCCTGTTGCAGAGGCAATCGGTCCAGCTTCTGCACTGACCCGGGGTCTTGAAGTGGGTAGAGTGTAACTGTGTATTAGCTGGTTATTGATTGTTAGTCTAGATTTCTTAATATGCAGCACTTCACTGATGTCTAAGTTCTCTATTGTCATTGTATCTATCAATTATTTCGGTGTTGTTTGTCAAACTATCTCTGGTGATCGTCTCGTTGTGTACGGCGATTATATGTTCCTTGATGGAGTCTTGTTGTTTGGGCATTGTTAAACGTCTAGAGAGAGACATTGTTGTCTTGCCTATATACTGAGATAGTTGGGGCTGACAATCCCCAAGTGGGCACGTGAAGGCGTAAGCAACGTTGATCTTTCTCAAAGCGTTTTTCTTGGAGTTGGGAGAATTCTTCATTAGCAGATTGGCGGTTTTCCTACTCTCATGATATATTGTTAGTTTTATCTTTTGGTTGACGTCAGTTGGGGTAACGTTCCTCTCTATGATCTCTTTTATGGCTCATTCCTCCACTTTGTAGGCCGTGGAGAAGAAGTTTCTGTAGAACAATTTTATTGGAAATACTGTACGGGTATTGGGGTATTTGTTGTTCCGTCGCCTGTTGCACACCTCGCCACCTTTCTTTTCATGATGTCTTAGACATAACCATCGGAGAAATCATTGTTGACCAAAATCTGTAAATCTTAATTTACTACCCCCATTTATTTAATACCCTATTAATACCCCATGTAATGTCTTTTATCCACGTCACCTACCACCTCACAATTAGAGGACGTAACAAGGTGCTAACACAGTAGAATTTGTCTTCGAGAATGTGAGGTGAAACCTGTCAAAACACATCACTAGACGTCAAACCCAAATACAAAAGCAAAAATGAACTTTGGAGAGTTATTTTTTAATCTTCTGCTTCAGTGAAGAAAAACAAGGAATATCGAGAAGATTTGTGCCAGAATCATAATTCTAAAACATTCTGTAGTTTTCGACGAAATATATATATATATATATATATATATATATATATATATATATATATATATATATATATATATATATATATATATATATATATATATATATTTCGTTGAAAACTACAGAATGTTTTAGAATTGTGATTCTGGCACAAATCTTCTCAATATTCCTTGTTTTTCTTCACTGACGCAGGAAGATTAAAAAATAATGGTTTACAAACATTCTTCTATCCAGCAGAAGTTTTTGGATTCCGTCACTTAAGTAACGGATCTCTCAAGGGGCAGCTAGACAACTTCTGCTTCGTCTACCTGCCTGAGTCCTTGGAGTCAGTATCTACCGGAACTCATTGGAGGCTTCTTCGTGGTCCTGGAAATGTACTTGGACAGCATTTTGCCTCATTTCGGCCTGTTGGACCTGGAAGCGATATACGTCCCTTTGGCGTTGCAACTGACCAATTGACTGCCTCAACTGTTCGGGATTATTGTCCTCCTGGCTGGACGTGGGGACCTGCTCATGTCTCGACCACTCCTGTTGTTGAAGCCGTGGAGGAAAGTCCGGCCTGGGATTATTAGTACTATTGTTAAGATGAACTCCGTGCTGAAGGAGGTCTACAGACCCTCCGGTTGTAGAGTAGCCTCTTTGTCCAGCCCCGGGATAGTGATGGGACCCTCTTGCTGGAGCATTATTTGAGAAGGTTGGCGACTCAAAACTGTTAAAGGAGTCATAGGTGTCCGTGTATTCTGTGTTGCCCCTTGCTACTCGTCCACGACTGGGGAATTCAGTGATGAATTCAGCTGTGTCGTCCATGCTCGATATATCTCGCCTGCAGTAAAGCAAATGAAGATTTTGGGTTACCAGTGTAAATAGATTCTGAGATCTCAAGATATCATTATTGCATACATGTATATGTATCTCTGGTGTGTTTGTCTGGGTGAAGGAGGAACCCAGCAAACACGCAGCGTAACCAGAACGTTGCAACAACTATATTAGGTTGTTGCAACGTTGCAGTAATGAACAAAATTGTAACATCACGTTGTGTGTTTGCTGGGAATGGCTGGGGCCAGGGGTTGTGGGGGTGTGGTGAGTGAGGACAAACACTCACCGAATAATGGCATCCATTGCATCCATTTCCACCGTCTGGAGAATGTTTACAACGAGGACTTCAGCCTTTACCTGTTGGAAACAAGATGAAAAAATGTTCAAAGGCCAACTCGCAACGAAGAGTTTCTATGTATCAGCAGAAATACATCATGAATTCATATTGATAATATTTATATCGAGTGATAGCAGATAAGCCATGTTTCGGCTAAATGAGCTGCAGATGAGTGGAATAAACTGCCAGGCAGTGCCACTCAGTTGATAAATAATTTTTGAGAAATGAGTACATAGGACTTGGTAAACAAATCCACAAGGGCCGTGACGAGGATTCGAACCTGCGTCCGAGAGCATCCCAGACGCTGCCTTAATCGACTGAGCTACGACATGGTATAAGAATTGCAACCAGAAATTCTACTGAATTTTTGTTCACTTGATGCATCACGCTATTGTGATTTCTGTGTGTTAGGACTTGGTACTCCCCTAGAGTGGGATGTAATACTTGGCTGCCAAGGACTGGCACACCTGTTGGGTCAGAGTGCAGGACAATGACCGGACACACACTCTAATACAGAGGTCAACGCCAACTGAACTGATATGCCATATTGCACATTCTTAGTGAGACAATCGTGGAGAGAAGAGTGAGTGTGTGAGGGTGAAGGGAGAAGTGTGTATGTGAGGGGGTTGGAGGGAGGGGGAAGGGGTTGGAGAGATTGTGTTTTGGGCTGGAGAAAATGTCTGAGGGGGGAGTGAGTATGAGGCTGAGAAGTGTTTGTGGGGAAGTGTGAGAGTGTAATAGAGACTTATAAAACAGAAATGGGGAATAACTAGGTTTAGTTTAACTCAATATTTGATGTAGGCTAATTTGGCTGCAGTTATCATCATCATAAGTTATATATGTGTGAGATGATATCCCAACAAGAGTGGTTCAAAATACTTTATTCTGAGCTGTTATGAGTTTTTTGCTATCTTGCATGGGAAATTTTCAAGAGCTTAAAGAGCAGATTTTGACTCACATAAAAATTATTCATCCTCCTGTGCTTTTAGTGAACTGTTTTTATGTAGTTGTAGTACAACTAATACAGTTAGTTATTTACCCTAACACTGCTATTTATTTTTATCAACATATTTAGGTACATGTGCATTTACGCAGCTGTCCTAGACTATATGAAGGGGTACAGAGTGTGTTAAGTTCTGGCTAAGTGATGTTAAAAAATCCCCATCACACAGGATGGTTAGCCATCCATCAATGGCCATAGGATCAGATAGTCATCCAGGGCCATGGGATCAGTAGCCTGTATGGCCCTATATGACTATCCCACGTCTATTATATCACCCGGCATTGTTCCATTAATCTAAAACCCTGTTTTCAAACCAGTATTTACCCCAAGTCTTTCATAAATCTAAACTTACAACATTTATATCCACTGTTTTTTGTTCTATTTTGTGGAGATACATTTAAAGTATAATCCATATTACTTTTGTTATTGCTTTTGTTTCATTTCTATACAGCACTTCAATCACGTCACCTCGTTACTCCTCGTCTTTCTAAATAATGTAAATTCAGCTTTTGTTATCTTTCTTCATCAGGAAGATTTCTAATTCCTAGGAGTAATTTTGTTATCCTTTCTGTACGCATTTAAGTGAACTTATGTCCATTCCATGGAATTGACACCAAATATAAATTGCATATCTAAATGGAGCCTAACAAAGAAAAGATAAAGCTGAGGAAAGTATAAGGCGTCTTGGTTAGGTGTTGGGCTTAATACTTATCAACCTCTGGAGGGGTATGAAGGCAGTTAACTAACCAAGAAGCCATTATACTTTAGTCCTGAAAATGGTCCAGGATTAGACCTCACGGTGTCCATACCATGTGCTTAAATAAATAAATGTTTTACTGTTAGCGCTTCTTGGAATACATTCCAGTATTCTATTTACGTTAATTTCAGTTTTACTATCACCAAGTGCAGGCGACGAGTCACAATAACGTGGCTAAAGTAAGTTGACCAGACCACATACTAGAAGGTGAAGGGACGACGACGTTTCGGTCCGTCGTGGACCATTCTCAAGTCGATATCAATAAGCGTTTAAAGTTACAAAACAATACAGTGAAACATATACACTAGTGAATACGACGATACTGGGTTACCGTGCCCCCAAAACGCAAGTAATCTACAATAAAATTTGTTTTATTAAACCTACATATTTGTTTTATTAAACCTACAAAAATTATTTGTTTTATTAATGACAAACATTCGACTATCAAAGGTCTCTAGTGAATACCATGCTGCGTAATTGGGTTTCAGCAGCATCCATCGTTGCTTTAAAGAGACCTGATGGCAAGAAACTTCTAAAACCCACAAATTAACAAGACAAAAACACACAAGCAATTCTTACTTGTGAGACGTAATTAAAATACAACTTAACAAATACAAAGACACTACCGACAAAAATAAATCCATCTAAGAAAATCATAAGTACAGTAATAAGCTGTTCAGTGTGTTACTAAGCTGTTCAGTGTGTCACTTAGCAGTCCTGTGTGTTGCTAAGCTGTTCAGTGTTTCACTTAGTAGTTCTATGTGTTACTAAGCTGTTCAGTGTTTCACTAAGCTGTTCAATGTTTCACTAAGTAGTTCTATGTGTTACTAAGCTGTTCAATGTTTCACTAAGTTGTTCTATGTGTTACTAAGCTGTTCAATGTTTCACTAAGTTGTTCTATGTGTTACTAAGCTGTTCAATGTTTCACTAACTTGTTCTATGTGTTACTAAGCTGTTCAATGTTTCACTAACTTGTTCTATGTGTTACTAAGCTGTTCAATGTTTCACTAACTTGTTCTATGTGTTACTAAGCTGTTCAGTTTTTCACTAAGCTGTTCTATGGGTTACTAAGCTGTTCAATGTTTCACTAAGTTGTTCTATGTGTCACTAAGCTGTTCAATGTAATGACACATTAATTATTCAAAAGAGAACGAACACAGAAACTCAACTTACATGACCTGATCAAAAAAAGTAGGATTTGCCAAATATCCAACAAACACAGCAAATACTAATTCTGAATTACAAATGTAAACAAAGTAATTAAAAAAACTTACAAACACAATGAATTAAAACAAATGAAAGATTACCAATTAACATATTGTTTGCCGGAGTCTGACTTTAAAATCTTTAGATACATGCCTGATTCGCCAGGCTGACTTGGGTATCATGGAATCTGTACATATAATAGAGTCAAGGCCTCTCTTGCAGAAACATTTTTTGAGCCAGTATTTACCCAGATCTTTCATAAATCTAAAATTACAAAATTTGTACAGTATGTATGTTCAAAAGTTCAGTTTGTACAGTATGTAAATCTTACGTAGTTTTGGTTTTTATTTTAACTAGACTTCTTGTAGACAACAATATATTTTCAAAAGTCCCCCCTTGATATAAGCTTTCGGGGCTTATTCTGAGAAAGGTATTGTCTTATAATTATTACTTCGTACTTAAGATACTGAGTACAATATTTGATGCTTCATATTATTATTCATATTATGCAATATTTGTATTTTATAATAAAAAAAATTTTGTATTTTATAATAAAAATTATTTGTATTTGTAATTTGCTGTAATTCTTTTGTCTTTGTATAAGTTTTTAAAATTATTTTGTTTACAATTGAAATTTCGAGATCATACTTTGCTTAAGCCAAGTAAGTTGCGTTTGGTGTTATTTTGGATAATCAAGTGTCATTATGTTATCTACCTTGTAGCAAGCAACCTTATTCAGTATATATTTTTTGTTTTGAGAATTAATTTTAAATGATGACTATGTGTTTTAGATCTAATGATGAATACCATTCGAAATGTTATGTGGATTTTTATTAAAAGTAATGATGAAGTTTGTCACATTAAACATTTTTTCTTTTATCATTAAGGTTCCCGAAGGTACTCTCTGCCATGAATATCATAGATATACATTTATTCAACACTTATATGCAATACGAATACTTATAACTAAAATTAACTTAACTTCAACATGTACTGTGTAACTTAAGTAAAAATTCGACGACGATATTAATAAAATAACTTTAGTTATTCAAATAATCAATCAAGTCTACCAGGCGATGACACAGAATAAACAATGCAAAAGCTTTGCACATTCGGTCCCGCCTCGCTTTGTTTCCCGATGCCTGTGCTGTGCAATCCGTTGCCTGCGCTGTGCAATACGTTTACAAGTTTGACATTCGTCAAATATGAAGTGGTTTTGCCTAAACCAGAAGGGTTCGAACCCCGGCCAGCTCTACCCACCTAATCTCTCGAGGGCGATGCATATTGGTCCGAGAATGCGTCCATATTGCAGTGCTATTTCATTTAAAAAACACCATAATTTTTACGCTGTGTTGGAAGGATCAATATTGCGCTGCACATCGTGTAAGAGGCGACCAAATGAGCAAACTTTTCCACTCGATTTGTCTGGGTTCGAGTCCTGGCCAGGGGGATTGTCTAAGCGCCAATCGTTAACTGTTCGTCCCTAGTTCATCCAGCATTAATTGGGTACCTGGTTCTTAACCCCTGGCGAGTCGTGTTCCAGGGAAAGGCAAGCGGGTAAGGCTTGCCATGAAGGGAAGGGGTAAGCTCTCAGCCTGCTAAGAGGACTCAAAGAAGGCTGCTGTTATAACCAGCTGTTATTATACCTAGCTGTTGTTATAGGAAGCTGTTTTTATAGGCAGCTGTGTTATAGGTCGCTGTTGTTATACCTACGTGTTGTTATACCCAGCTGTGAAACGTGAGTCCTTCCCCGCTCTCTTTAGCAGCGTCTGCTAAATTCACGAATAATTTTTTCATAATTCGTGTTTTTTGAGAGAGATCTTATTAAAATATTGTATTGACAGCCCATCATTAAATTTTAGACGGTCATTAAAATTCGAAGGCCTTTGAGTATTTTTTGTTATTAAACAGTTATTTTGTTATTTGCTTTAATGTTAAATCACACTAATTTTTAATCATAGTAAATCTGAAATAGTAATATGTGGGTCAATAGCAAGCTAGAAAAAATAGCCTTCTACATAAGCTACTAATTTTGAGGATGCGGCGAGCGTCCATTTTGTGTACCCCGT
>WNGS01152671.1:0-16892 GCA_020271785.1 Procambarus virginalis
TGTTGTTGTTCCTGCTGCTGCTGCTGCTGTTGTTCCTACTGCTGCTGCTGTTGTTGTTCCTGCTGCTGCTGTTGTCGTTCCTACTGCTACTGCTGTTGTTCCTACTGCTGCTGTTGTTGCTCCTGCTGCTGCTACTGTTGTTGTTGCTACTGCTGCTGCTACTGTTGTTGTTGTTCCTGCTGCTGCTGCTGCTGTTGTTGTTCCTGCTGCTGCTGCTGCTGTTGTTATTCCTGCTGCTGCTGTTGTTGCTCCTGCTGCTGCTACTGTTGTTGTTGCTACTGCTGCTGCTACTGTTGTTGTTGCTACTGCTGCTGCTACTGCTGTTGTTGTTCCTGCTGCTGCTGTTGTTGTTGTTCCTGCTGCTGTTGTTGTTGTTCCTACTGCTGCTGTTGTTCCTACTGCTGCTGTTGTTCCTACTGCTGCTGTTGTTATTCCTGCTGCTGCTGTTGTTGCTCCTGCTGCTGCTGCTGCTGTTGTTGCTACTGCTGCTGCTACTGTTGTTGTTGCTACTGCTGCTGCTACTGTTGTTGTTGCTACTGCTGCTGCTACTGCTGTTGTTGTTCCTGCTGCTGTTGTTGTTCCTGCTGCTGCTGCTGTTGTTCCTACTGCTGCTGTTGTTCCTACTGCTGCTGTTGTTCCTACTGCTGCTGTTGTTATTCCTGCTGCTGTTGTTATTCCTGCTGCTGCTGCTGCTGTTGTGCCTGCTGCTGTTGTTGTTCCTGCTGCTGCTGCTGCTGTTGTTCCTGCTGCTGCTGTTGTTCCTGCTGCTGCTGCTGTTGTTGTTCCTGCTGCTGCTGTTGTTCCTGCTGCTGTTGTTGTTCCTGCTGCTGCTGTTGTTCCTGCTGCTGCTGTTGTTCCTGCTGCTGCTGCTGTTGTTCCTGCTGCTGCTGCTGTTGTTCCTGCTGTTGTTGTTCCTGCTGCTGCTGCTGCTGTTGTTCCTGCTGCTGTTGTTGTTCCTGCTGCTGTTGTTGTTCCTGCTGCTGCTGTTGTTCCTGCTGCTGTTGTTGTTCCTGCTGCTGCTGCTGTTGTTCCTGCTGCTGCTGTTGTTGTTCCTGCTGCTGCTGCTGCTGTTGTTCCTGCTGCTGTTGTTGTTCCTGCTGCTGTTGTTGTTCCTGCTGCTGTTGTATGGTTCCTGCTTCTGTTGGTTGTTCCTGCTGCTGTTGTTGTTCCTGCTGCTGCTGTTGTTGTTCCTGCTGCTGCGGTTCTGTGTGTTGTTCTGCTGCTGATCTTTGTCCATGCTGCTAGTTGTTTGTACCTGCTGTCCTGCTGTGTTTGTTCCTGACTGATGTTGTTTGATGTGCTTGTCTGCTGCGTGTTGTTTCCTGCTGCTGCTGATCTGTTGTCGCTGCTGCTGTTGTTCCTGCGGAGTTGTGTTCTGTGCTGCTGTTTCTGCCTGCTGCTGCTGTTCTGGTCGTGCTGTGTTGTTCTCTGCTGCTGTTGTTGTTCACTGTTTTCTCGCTGTTGTTGTAATCTGCTGCTGCTGTGCTGCTGTTGTTCCTGCGCTGTTGGTTGTTCCTGCTGCTGTTGTTGTTCCTGCTGCTGCTGTTGTTCCTGCGTGCTTGTTGTTCCTGCTGCTGCTGTTGTTCATATACTGCTGCTGCTGTGTCCTGTGTAGCTGTTGACTGCTGCGTCTGTTGTTCTGCTGCTGCTGCTGTTTCGCGGCTGCTGCTGTGTTGAGGCCTCGCTGTTGTTGTACCTGCTGCTGCTGCGTTGTCCTGATGCTGCTTGTTCCTGCTGCTGTTGTTGTTCCATGTCTGTTGCTGTGTTATGCTGCTGGTTGTGTTCCTGCTTGCTGCGTGCTGTTGTCATGTGTCTGTCTGTACCTGCTGCTGTGGTGACCTGTGCTGCTGCTTGTATCTAGGCTGTCTGCTGCTGTCTGTTGTTCCCTGCTGCTGTTGTTGTCTCCTGCAGCTTGCTGCTGTTGTTCCTGCTGCTGTGTTGTTACTGCTGCTGCTATCGTTGCTTCGCTGCGTTGTTTCCTGCTGCTGCTGTTGTTCCTGCTGCTGCTTGCTGTTGTTCAGCTGCTGCTGCTGTTGTCCTGCTGGCTGTTGTTGTTCCTCTGCTGACTGCTGCTGTTGTAGTCCTGCTGCTGCTGTTGTTCTGTTGCTGCTCCTGTGTTCCTGCTGCTGTTGTTGTTCCTGCTGCTGCTGCTGCTGTTGTTCGCTGCTGCTGTTGTTGTCCCTCTGCTGCTTCTGTTGTTCCTGCTGCTGTTGTTGTCCTGCTGCTGCTGCTGCTGCTGTTGTTCCTGCTGCTGCTTGTATGTTCACTGCTGCTGCTGCTGCTGCTTGCTGTTGTTCCTGCTGCTGTTGTGCCTGCTGTGCTGTTGTTGTTCTCTGTGCTGTTTTCTGCTGCTGCTGCTTCTGTTGTCCTCGCTGCTGCTGTTGTTGTTCCTGTCTGCTGCTGCTTCTGTTGTTCCTGCTGCTGTTGTTGTTCCTGCTGCTGTTGTTGTTCCTGCTGCTGCTTGTTGTTCCTGCTGCTGTGTTGTTCCTGCTGCTGCTGTGCTGTTGTTCCTGCTGTTGCTGTTGTTGTTCCTGCTGCTGCTGTTGTTACCTGCTGCTGCTGCTGTTGTTGTTGCCTGCTGCTGCTTGTTGTTCCTGCTGCTGTTGTTGTTCCTGCTGCTGCTGTTGTTCTGCTCTGCTGCTGCTGCTGCTTCTGTTGTTCCTGCTGCTGCTGCTGTTGTTGTTCCTGCTGCTGCTGTTGTTGTTCTGCTGCTGCTGCTGCTGTTGTTCCTGCTGCTGCTGTTGTCTGCTGCTGCTGTTGTTCCTGCTGCTGTTGTTGTTCCTGCTGCTGCTGCTGTTGTTGTTCCTGCTGCTGCTGTTGTTCCTGCTGCTGCTGTTGTTCCTGCTGCTGCTGCTGCTGTTGTTCCTGCTGCTGTGTTGTTCCTGCTGCTGTTGTTGTTCCTGCTGCTGCTGTTGTTCCTGCTGCTGCTGTTGTTCCTGCTGCTGCTGTCTGCTGTTAGATTGCTCTGCTTGTTCCTGTGTGCTGTTGTTCCTGCTGCTGCTGTTGTCTGGCTCTGTCATGCTGCCTGTGTTCCATGCTGCTGTTGTTGGTTCCTGCTGCTGCTGCTGCTGTTGTTCCTGCTGCTGCTGTTGTTCCTGCTGCTGCTGTTGTTCCTGCTGCTGTTGTTGTTCCTGCTGCTGCTGCTTGTTGTTCCTGTACTGCTGCTGCTCTGTTGGTGTCCTGTAGCTGCTGCTGTTGTTGTTCCTGCTGCTGTTGTTGTTCCTGCTGCTGCTGCTGCTGCTGTTGTTCCTGCTGCTGCTGCTGTTGTTCCTGTCGCTGCTGTTGTTCCTGCTGCTGCTGTTTTCCTGCTGCTGCTGTTGTTCCTGCTGCCTGTCTGTTGTTCCTGCTGCTGTTGTTGTTCCTGCTGCTGTTGTTGTTCCTGCTGGCTGCTGTTGTTCCTGCTGCTGTTGTTGTCCTGCTGTTGCTGTTGTTCCTGATGCTGCTTGGCTGCTGTTGTTCTCCTGCTGCTGTGCTGTTGTTCCTGCTGCTGTTGTTGTTCCTGCTGCTGCTGCTTCGTGTCCTGGGCTTCCTGCTGTTTGTCCTGCTGTTGTTGTTCCCTGTACTGCTGCTGCTGTTGTTCCTGCTGCCATTGTTGTTGTTCCTGCTGGCTGCTTGTTTCCTGCTGCTGTTTGTTCCTGCGTGCTGGCTGCTGTTGTTGTTCCCTGCTGCTGCTGCTGCTGTTGTTCCTGCTGCTGTTGTTGTTCCTTGCTGCTGCTGCTGTTTGTTCCTGCTGCGTGCTGACTGTTGTTGTTCCTGCTGCTGCTCTGCTGTTGTGGTTCCTGCTGCTGCTGGCGACTTGCTAGTTGTTCCTGCTGTCTGTTGTTCCTGCTGCTGCTTGCTGTGTTGTGTCCTGCTGCTGCTGCTGCTTTCGTTCCTGCTGGCTGCTCTGTTGGTTTGTTCCTTGCTGCTGCTGACTGTTGTTGTTCCTTCTCCAGAACAATGAATATGGAACTCGGGACCTCCCCAAGGCGGAGTCCTTAAGCCCCCACACTATTCAATGTACTTATGAATGCCATTGCAAATGTTGAATTTCCGGAAGGAACACAACAAGTGGGATATGCAGATGATTTCCTAATACAAGCTCCCACCTTGGGAAAAATTAAACAGTCCATTGAACTCCTTGGAACGAAATGTGTTGAGCTCGGTTTCACTCTCTCCACAAACAAGACAAAAGCATACACTCATCACAAGTGGGGAGAAAATGATGAACTACAAATTAATGGTTTAACACTTGAATGGGTTGACCACTATCGGTACCTTGGCGTCACTGTTGGATCTAACAAGGGGAAGAAAGAGGTGCTCAACCAACTCATAGGAACATGCAAAAGTCGACTCAGGGCACTGAGAGCTATGACCTGGAATAGTCATCGAGCCTCTATTCCTGTGCTTAAAATGATGTACACAGGAACAACAGCAGCAGGAACAACAACAGCAGCAACAGGAACAAAAACAGCAGACAGGAACAACAACAACAGCAGTAGGGACAATAGCAGCAGCAGCAAAAAACAGCTGACAGTAGGAACAACAGCAGCCATCGTAGCTAGAACAACAGCAACACCAGCAGCAGCATGAACTACAGCAGCAGCAGTAGGAACAACAACAGCAGCAGTAGGACAACAACAGCAGCAGTAGGGACAACAACAGCAGCAGTAGGGACAACAACAGCAGTTGCAGCAGGAACAACAGCAGCAGCAGCAGGAACAACAACAACACACAGCCACCGTAGCTAGAACAACAGCAACACCAGCATGAACAACATAGCACCAGCAACAGCAGAATCAGTTGCAATATCAAGTGAAGAATCTTCAACATAAAGGTTGACAACCCCCTTCCCCCCCACACACACTAGGGGAGTACATACTCATCTCACCAACCAATGTGAGTGTGTGGGGACAACCACCACACTACTAGACCACTTTATTGAAGATGACATTCCGCTCAAGAAGACTTTATTAAATCAGGCGTGATAAAGGCTTAACAGGCAAAACGTCACCTTCAATCACGTCTACTCTTATCGTGGTGGTTCACGGTGTCGTATAGTCGGCAATTTGCGTGTTGTCTAACCATGGGTGTATTTACTATTTGTGCCAGTTACTAGCTCTTGGACCCCGCTTTCTAGCCAATCTATTCTTTCTAGCCAATCTCTAACACACACACACACATCCCCAGGAAGCAGCCCGTAGCGTCTGTCTAACTCCTAGGGACCTATTTACTGCTAGGTGAATAGGAGCATTAGGGTGAAATAAATATTGCCCATTTGTTTCAGCTTCTGCCGGAATTGAACCGGGCCCGTAGGACTACGACCCTCGAGCGTTGTTCACTCAGCAGCGAGGCCTTTTGTGTGTGTGTTTGTGTACTCTCCAATTCTCTGAGAATTTTGTAGATGGTGATCATGTCTCCTCTTACTCCTCTATCTTCCTGGGACGTGAGGTTTTGTGTGTATGTGTGGTGTGTGTGTGTACTCACCTAATTGTGCTTGCGGGGGTTGAGCTTTGGCTCTTTGGTCCCGCCTCTCAACTGTCAATCAACTGGCGTACAGATTCCTGAGCCTACTGGGCTCTATCATATCTACATTTAAACTGTGTATGAAGTCAGCCTCCACCACATCACTTCCTAGTGCATTCCATTTACTAACTACTCTGACACTGAAAAAGTTCTTTCTAATGTCTCTGTGGCTCACTTGGGTACTCAGCTTCCACCTGTGTCCCCTTGTTCGCGTCCCTCCAGTGTTGAATAATTCATCCTTGTTTACCCGGTCGATTCCCCTGAGGATTTTGTTGGTTGTGATCATGTCTCCCCTTACTCTTCTGTCTTCCAGTGTCGTAAGGTGCATTTCCCGCAGCCTTTCCTCATAACGCATGCCTCTTAGTTCTGGGACTAGTCTAGTAGCATACCTTTGGATTTTTTCCAGCTTCGTCTTGTGCTTGACAAAGTACGGGGGTACGGCCTCCATGCTGGGGCTGCATACTCCAGGATTGGTCTTACATATGTGGTGTAGAAGATTCTGAATGATTCCTTACACAAGTTCCTGAACGCCGTTCTGATGTTAGCCAGCCTCGCATATGCCGCAGACGTTATTCTCTTTATGTGGGCTTCAGGAGACAGGTTTGGTGTGATATCAACTCCTAGATCTTTCTCTCTGACTGTTTCAGTAAGTACTTCATCTCCTATTCTGTATCCTGTGTCCGGCCTCCTGTTTCCACTGCCTAGTTTCATTACTTTGCATTTACTCGGGTTGAACTTCAACAGCCATTTGTTGGACCATTCACTCAGTCTATCTAGGTCTTCTTGTAGCCTCCTACTATCATCCTCTGTTTCAATCCTCCTCATAATTTTTGCATCGTCTGCAAACATTGAGAAGAACGAATCTATACCCTCTGGGAGATCATTTACATATACCAGAAACAGTATAGGTCCAAGGAATGACCCCTGCGGGACTCCACTTGTAACGTCTCGCCAATTTGAGACCTCACCCCTCACACAGACTCGTTGTCTCCTGTTGCTTAGGTACTCCTCTATCCACCAGAGTACCTTCCCTTTCACTCCAGCCTTCATCTCCAACTTTTGCACTAGCCTCTTGTGTGGCACTGTATCAAAGGCTTTCTGACAATCCAAAAATATGCAGTCTGCCCACCCTTCTCTTTCTTGCATTATTTTTGTTGGCTGGTCGTAGAATTCAAGTAACCCTGTGAGGCAGGACCTGCCATCTCTTGAATCCATGTTGATGCTGTGTTACAAAGTTCCTTCGCTCCAGATGCTCCACTAGTTTTTTTCGCACAATCTTCTCCATCAGCTTGCATGGTATGCAGGTTAGGGACACTGGCCTGAAGTTCAGTGCCTCCTGTTTATCCCTTTCTTGTATATCGGGACTACATTAGCTGCTTTCCAAATATCTGGCAGTTCCCCTGTTGCCAGTGATTTGTTATACACTATGAAGAGTGGTAGGCACAGTTCTCTTGCTCCTTCCTTTAGAACCCAAGGGGAGATTCCATCTGGGCCTATAGCCTTTGTCACATCCAACTCTAGTAAACACTTCCTTACTTCCCCGCTGGTAATCTCAAAGTCTTCCAGTGGTTCCTGGTTAGCTATTCCCTCACTTACCTCTGGAATTTCTCCTTGCTCTAAGGTGAAGACCTCCTGGAATTTCTTATTCAGTTCCTCACACACTTCCTTGTCGTTTGTAGTGAATCCTTCCGCCCCTAACCTTAATTTCATAACCTGTTCCTTTATGTTGTTTTCTCCTGATGTGGCTATGCAACCAATTTAGGCTGAGTCTTTGCCTTGCTTGCGATGTCATTTTCGTATTGTCTTTCGCCTCTCTTCTCATCCTGACATATTCATTCCTGGCGTTCTGGTATCTTTCTCTGCTCTCCAGAGTCCTGTTATTCCTATAGTTTCTCCATGCCCTTTTACTTTGCTGCTTAGCTAGCCTACATCGCTGATTAAACCATGGGTTTCTTCTTCATTTCTCTGTTTTCCTTTTGGACTGGGACAAAACTTGTTTACTGCGTCCTTGCACTTCTGCGTGATGTTGTCCACCATGTCTTGGGCCGTCTTTCCCCTGAGCTCTGTTTCCCATGCTATATCTGTTAGGAATTTTTTTTATCCCCTCATAGTTTCCCTTTCAGTATGCTAACCTTTTGTTTTGGTATCACTCCTCGAGTTCAATAACCCTTCTTCAATCAAGTACTCAAAGACCAGTACACTGTGGTCGCTCATTCCTACTGGGGCCTCAAAACCGATTTCTCTTATGTCGGAGTCGTTCAGAGTGAAGACCAGGTCGAGTCTCGCTGGTTCGTCATTGCCTCTCATCCTTGTGGGTTCTGTGTTTGTGTGTGTGTGTGTGTGCGCGCGCGTGTGTGGTACTCACCTAGTTGTGCTTGCGGGGGTTGAGCTCTGGCTCTTTGGTCCCGCCTCTCAACCGTCAATCAACAGGTGTATAGTTCCCTGAGCCTAATGGGCTCTATCATATCTACACTTGAAACTGTGTATGGAGTCAGCCTCCACCACATCGCTTCCTAATGCATTCCATTTGTCAACACTCTGACACTAAAAAAGTTCTTTCTAATATCTCTGTGGCTCATTTGGGCACTCAGCTTCCACCTGTGTCCCCTAGTGCGTGTNGGTGCCACGTCACTAACTTGGGGTCCTGTGTTGCACGTCACTACCTTGGGGTCCTGTGGTGCCACGTCACTACCTTGGGGTCCTGTGCTGCCTCGTCACTACCTTGGGGTCCTGTGTTGCCACGTCACTACGTTGGGGTCCTGTGGTGCCACGTCACTACCTTGGGGTCCTGTGGTGCCACGTCACTACCTTGGGGTCCTGTGTTGCCACGTCACTACTTTGGGGTCCTGTGTTGCCACGTCACTACCTTGGGGTCCTGTGCTGCCTCGTCACTACCTTGGGGTCCTGTGCTGCCTCGTCACTACCTTGGGGTCCTGTGTTGCCACGTCATACCTTGGGGTCCTGTGGTGCCACGTCACTACCTTGGGGTCCTGTGTTGCCACGTCACTCCCTGGGGTCCTGTGTTGCCACGTCACTACCTTGGTTCCTGTGTTGCCACGTCACTTCCTTGGGGTCCTGTGTTGCCACGTCACTACCTTGGGGTCCTGTGTTGCCACGTCACTACCTTGGGGTCCTGTGGTGCCACATCACTACCTTGGGTCCTGTGTTGCCACATCACTACCTTGGGGTCCTGTGTTGCCCGTCACTACGTTGGGGTCCTGTGTTGCCACGTCACTTCCTTGGGGTCCTGTGCTGCCACGTCACTACCTTGGGGTCCTGTGTTGCCACGTCACTACCTTGGGGTCCTGTGGTGCCACGTCACTACCTTGGGGTCCTGTGGTGCCACGTCACTACCTTGGGGTCCTGTGGTGCCACGTCACTACCTTGGGGTCCTGTGTTGCCACGTCACTACCTTGGGGTCCTGTGGTGCCACGTCACTACCTTGGGGTCCTGTGCTGCCTCGTCACTACCTTGGGGTCCTGTGCTGCCTCGTCACTACCTTGGGGTCCTGTGTTGCCACGTCACTACCTTGGGGTCCTGTGCTGCCTCGTCACTACCTTGGGGTCCTGTGCTGCCTCGTCACTACCTTGGGGTCCTGTGCTGCCTCGTCACTACCTTGGGGTCCTGTGTTGCCACGTCACTACCTTGGGGTCCTGTGCTGCCTCGTCACTACCTTGGGGTCCTGTGCTGCCTCGTCACTACCTTGGGGTCCTGTGGTGCCACGTCGCTTCCTTAGCATAATGCATTGCCATGTATTTCATTGGAATTTTGGGATGCCACATACTTCCCTGGGATGCTGCGTTGCCATACTGCTTTCTTTGGGTCGTGCGTTGCCATGTCACACTTCCTTGTTCAACAGGATGAGCTTCATGGCTTCTCTTCTCCGTTGCCACGCATGTTCTTGTGATGCCATATGTTTTTATTCCGTTGCCTGTAGATGGAGAAATATTACGTCTGATACAATATTGCCATATTCTCTCAGACTATTGTCATGTTCACCTAACCCATTGTTTCATTTTCCTTTCATTTTGCCGTTTAATTTATTTTTTAATTTTGCCCCGAGGGGCGAGTTTATTGGGCAGCGCCACTCATCCTGTGGGTGGACACACCGCCATAGTGACAGTATTGGGCAGCGCCACTCATCCTGTGGGTGGACACAGCGCCATAGTGACAGTATTGGGCAGCGCCACTCATCCTGTGAGTGGACACAGCGCCATAGTGACAGTATTGGGCAGCGCCACTCATCCTGTGAGTGGACACACCGCCATAGTGACAGTATTGGGCAGCGCCACTCATCCTGTGAGTGGACACAGCGCCATAGTGACAGTATTGGGCAGCGCCACTCATCCTGTGAGTGGACACACCGCCATAGTGACAGTATTGGGCAACGCCACTCATCCTGTGAGTGGACACACCGCCATAGTGACAGTATTGGGCAACGCCACTCATCCTGTTAGTGGACACTCTTTGTCAGGGGAAGTGAAAACCTTAGGGTCCTGGGTGATGAACAGCCAACTCACCTCAGAGGAGGGAGATTGGACTATGCTCTCCTGCTGAATGCACAGGACACGGAAGCCAGTACACACATTGTGCACAGTTTATGTAGTGACTTCTGGGCACTGATTACCACCGTCGACATGTGCAAGAGAAGGAAAGAGACAAATAAAAGAAAAAGGTTATCACTCGGACCAGATATGAGGCCGCACTTCATAAACAGGATGAGTGACTGGTTCACGGAATACCAAATCCCAGAAGACATTGACACATTTGTTGATGACTTTAATCACCAAATTGAGAGCTGTCTAAGAGTTCCGCGCCGTACGCCTGGGCGAAGTAACCCTCAGAGGAAGAAAATAAAATAGTATGAGAATGATTACATAAAGATGCTTAAGGCAAATGTACGAGACATGAGTAGAGAGTACCGGAGACATCCCACTGAGAGTAACCAAGAGTTGTTAAAAACTGTGTGTCAAGTAGCCTGGAAAGAGAAGATTAAAGAGCGGGAAAGGCAATGGCTGGAGTTCACCAGCTCTATTGGACGGGAAACATCTGCAAGACAGGTGTGGGCAAAAATTCAGATCGCTAAGGGTGGCAGAGCCCGGCCTGCGGCTCACAAAGACCCCCAGGGTAAGGCTGAAGAACTAATTCACAAGTGGAGTGATGCAGCATCCTCCTCCTCCCTTCCTGTAGAAATCTGCAGGGAACAGCTCCTGCGACATGATGACAGAAGAATTAGGATAACAAGAGCACTGTCTAGTGATGACGAATATGGGAAACCAATCACAGCCCAAGAAGTAAGGGGCGCTATGAAAAAGGGTAAAAGTACAGCACCTGGTGAAGGTGGCGTCACCTACGACATACTCAATGCACTGTGTGAAGTGTCTGGGAATCCACTACTCCACCTGTTTAACAAGTCATTCCTAAGTGGAGTGCTGCCCACACAATGGAAACACGCAATAATTGTTCCCATACCAAAGCTCAATGACCCTGGCAATTACAGACCTATCAGTCTCGTGTCATGCACTTGCAAGATGCTTGAAAGGATCATCCTAAACCGACTGTTGCACAAAATAGGCAGGTTAGGGGAGGGGGTCAAGGGATTTGTTAAAGGACGGATCACAGCAAATTGTATAGTTAATTACTTGGCTAATGACACGGCTAGGTACTCTGTATTTGTTGACATCAAAGGAGCCTTCGACAAAGTACAGGAGATTGCGATCCTAGACGAGCTTGCATGCATGGGTGTCAAGGGGAGACTCATGAAATGGTTTGAAGACTACCTCACAGGAAGTTTTTAGTTTAGTTCATTTATTATGCACCCCATACCCATCCCGTGGGCGGTAGTGGAAAGAGTTACAGAGGCACATAATGGGCTCAGGGACTGAGCCCCACAATTCATTTAGCTAAGCAAGTTACAATCTTGATGAGCTAGTTACAAAATTCAATATAAGTCGTCACATCAACAATGGGTTCGAGATCGACCTCACATACAGGTTCTAAATTAAGCAACTGACATATGTGGAGAGCTAGTGTCACAATTTATATGTTTGTCCTGCACACCGCCCCCCATCCAGTGGGCAGCGGTGGATAGGTTACAATCACTCAGTTACTACCTACAGTTAGCAAACTGGGGATATTTGGCTAGAATTTCTGGTAGCAGATCATTTTGAATGAAATATTTACACATCGCTGGAACATTGGTTATTAAATTGTCTCTAAATTCACGTATGTTTTCGCACTCCATCACATAGTGACGGAGGGTGTAGGAATAATTTTGTTGACACAGTTTACATTTGGTTAGGTCTACATCAGCAGATAATGAGAATTCCCAGAGATACTTGTAACCGAGTCTAAGCCGAGCAGTAGTAACATCTATCAGGATGGAAAGCCAAAGTTTGCTTCAATGGAGCTGTTTCCAAAAAAATTAATATGGAACTCGGGACCCCCCAAGGCGGAGTCTTAAGCTCTACACTATTCAATGTACTTATGAACGCCATTGCAAATATTGATTTTCCGGAAGGAACACAACAAGTGGGATATGCAGATGATGTTCTAATACAAGCTCCCACCTTGGAAAAATTGAACAGTCCATTGAACTCCTTGGAAGGAAATGTATTGAGCTCGGTTTCACTCTCTCCACAAACAAGATGAAGGCATACTCCCATCACAAGCGGAGAGCAAATGAAGAACTGCAAATTAATGGTGTAACACTTGAATTGGTTGACCACTATCGATACCTTGGCGTCACTGTCGGCTCTAACAAGGGGAAGAAAGAGGAGCTCAATCAACTCATAGGAACATGCAAAAGTCGCCTCAGGGCACTGAAAGCTATGACCTGGAATGGACATGGAGCCTCTATTGCCGTGTTTAAAATGATGTACGCAGCCTATGTGCACTCCGTCATAGACTATGCCGCACCAGTTTTGTGCACCTACTCCCAAAGCGATATGAAAAGGCTTGAAAGCATTCAAAATGAAGCCATGACAATCATTCTGGGACTTGCAAGAACTGCCAAAACGTCTAATCTACGAGAGGAGTTGTCCCTTCCCAGTGTTAAAAGCAGAATTCAGGTGCTGAATGCTAAGCTTGCAATTAGGATAGCCAGAGATCCCCATTACAATGATATTGCTAAGAAAAAACTGAGCTCTGTACTATTTTCAGGGGGAAACAGGAGAAGCAAAAAATGGCATCACAGGTCAGTCTGCTACCTCGAAGAGCTTCACCTGCTTGAGCAAGCCCGTGAGCTCCTGCCTGTAGAGAGGTTACCTCCCTGGGAGGATGACTCATGCAAGATCATCATCAATGAAATGGCAATGAAAAAATCTAACATGTTACCACAAGAAATGAGTCACAAGTTGCCGGAGATGAACTAGATCAAATCTACACTGACGGGTCATCTAATCCTGTCAATGGAAGGGCTGGTGCAGCATACACGGTAATCAAGGATAATACTTTCCAACTCAGAAATGAAGAAAAAGCACGTATTGAGAACTATGCCTCTTCAACGCTAGCAGAGCTAACTGCCATTGTTATGGCGCTAAAGTTTCTTGAACGGAACACTAATGGTGCAGTGATTTGCACTGATTCAAAAGCAGCACTGCAAAGCCTAAGTAAAAATCGGGGAGAAAATCTTGCAATAGTCGATGAAATTAAGAGAGCTGTGAGAGTACTTACCAATCAGGGAAGAGTCTCAAGTTTCTGTTGATCCCCTCCCATGTTGGGATATGTGGGAATGAACGAGCAGATGTGTGCTGGCTGCTGAAGGCGCTGAAGGAGACCATGTTGAATACTTCATACCCAAGACTCTACTACAAATTAGAGGTATTGTCAGGCAACATCACCGTGACAAGGTAACTGAGGAAAGGAGGATAGAAGCACAAACCAGTTAATCTGTACGATGGTACAACATGGTTGCAGCTGGCAATCCCAATCATTATGGCCGAAGAGGAGGAGGACGAGAGAGAGAATCAGTAATAGCGAGAATCCGTCTTGGATACAAATATCCTTGGAGATATGGAATGGAACAACAGTTGATCAGCGAAGTTGCAGAATCTGTGGTGAGAGTGATGGACACCGCCTTGACCACTATCTACGTGAATGTGAACACCTGAGAGAAAATCAGAGGTATGTGTAGAATAATAAACCACATTGTTTGAGTTAGGAAAAACACTATTTGTCAAATGTTGATACTGTTCTTAAAAGATTTCCCCATTTGCACCCGCAAGATAACGTAAGCTTTTAAGGGTTGATAGATGTTAATCTTCTTGTTTGAGGAGCTGTTCACTTGAGACAGTTAAGCAAGTCTCAGCTGTGTCTGGCTACAAGTGACAGGATGAAAAACCAGTGGGTTTCTTCCTATTGGGGAGTGATGTACATGCTGCTATGGCGGTATGTCCACTCACTAAATGAGTGGCGCTGCCCAATAAACTCGCCCCTCGGGGCAAAATTTAAAAATTTAAAATGTACAACACTCCCCAATAGGAAGAAAGCCCGCTGGGTTGTTCATCCTGTCACTTGTCAACCCATCCTCGCAAATTCGTATAGTCAATATTGACTTATTAAATACGTGCATAGGTGATATACTAAACATAATAGTTTACCTTGAAAAGCTTAATAGAAAACACCGACCTTACCTAACGTTGTTACTATGTTAAGATAAGCATCTTATTGCTTCGTAATTACAATTATTACTTAACCTATACCTATAATAGGTTAAGTAACAATTGTAATTACGAAACTATAAGATGCTTATCTCAACATACTAACAAGGTTAGGTAAGGTCGGTGTTTTCTATGAAGCTTTTCAAGGTAAACTATTATGTTTAGTATGTCACCTATGCACGTATTTAATAAGTCAATATTGACTATACGAATTTGCGACGACGGGTTGCACTTGTACCGAGACACAGCTGGGACTTGCTTAACTGTCTCAAGTGAACAGCTCCTCAAACAAGAAGATTAACATTTGTCAACCCTTAAAATCTTACGTATTCTTGCAAGTGCAAAATGGGGGAATCTTTTAAGAACAGTACCTGTTCTTAGATGTCCACACTCACTCAGGAGTGGTCAAGGCGGTGTCTGTCACTCTCACCACAGATTCTGCAACTCCGCTGATCAACTGTTATTTCCATTCCGAATCTCCATGGATATTTGTATCCAAGTCGGATTCTCGCTATTACTGATTCTCTCCCTCTGCCTGCCCTCCTCTTCGTCTATAATGATTGGGATAGCCAGCTGCAACCATGTTGTACCAGAGTACAGATTCCCTGATTTGTTCCACTATCCTCCTTTCCTCAGTAACCCTCAACAATGTCACGGTGATATTTTCTGATGATATTTCTAATTTGTAGCGGAGTGCGTATAAAGTACTCAATGGGGTCTCCTTCAGCAGCCAGCACATCTGTTCGTTCATTTCCACAGATTCCAACATGAGAGGGGATCCACAGGAATTTTACAATTCTTCCTTGATTGGTTAGTACTCTCACTCTTGATCTCAGCGACCATCGCAAGATTTTCTGCCCGATTTTTGGTAAGGCTTTGTAGCACTGCTTTAGGGTCAATGCAGATCACTGCACCGTTAGTGCCTCGTTCAAGGAATCTTAACGCAATAACAATGGCAGTTAGCTCCGCTTGTGTTAAAGAGGCATAGTTCTCAATACGACCTTTTTCTTCATTTCCACGTTATAAGGCATATCCTAATTACATTGTTTGCTGCACCAGCCCTGCCATTGACAGGGGTTAGATGACCCGTCAGTGTAGATTTGATCTACTCATTTCCGGCTTCTTTATAGATTTCCTCCATATAATTGTGACTCATTTCTTGAGTTATCATGTTGGACTTTTTCGTTGTCATCTCATTGATGATAATCTTGCATGAATCATCCTCCCAGGGAGGTAACCTCTCTACAGGCAGGAGCTCACGGGCTTGCTCAAGCAGGTGAAGTTCTTCGAGGTAGAAGACTGATCTGTGATGCCATTTTCTGCTTCTCCTGTTTCCTCCTGTTAGTAGCACAGAGCTCAGTTTTTTCTTGGCAATATCATTGTAATGGAGATCTCTGGCTATCCTAACTGCAAGCTTAGCATTCAGCTCCTTAGATATTTTGACAGTTCTTGCGACTCCAAGAATGAATGTCATGGATTAATTTTGTATGATTTTAAGTTTTTCATATCGCTTTGGGAGAAGGTGCACAAAACTGGTGCGGCATAGTCTATGACGGAGCGCACATAGGCTGTGTACATCATTTTAAGCACAGGAATAGAGGCTCGATGACTATTCCAGGTCATAGCTCTCAGTGCCCTGAGTCGACTTTTGCATGTTCCTATGAGTTGGTTGAGCTCCTTTCTTCCCCTTGTTAGATCCAACAGTGACGCCAAGGTACCGATAGTGGTCAACCCATTCAAGTGTTACACCATTAATTTGTAGTTCAATTTTCTCCCCACTTGTGATGAGTGTATGCTTTTGTCTTGTTTGTGGAGAGAGTGAAACCGAGCTCAACACATTTCCTTCCAAGGAGTTCAATGGACTGTTTAACTTTTCCCAAGGTGGGAGCTTGTATTAGGACATCTGCATATCCCACTTGTTGTGTTCCTTCCGGAAATTCAACATTTGCAATGGCATTCATAAGTACATTGAATAGTGTGGGGCTTAAGACTCCGCCTTGGGGGGTCCCGAGTTCCATATTCATTGTTCTGGAGAAGGAACAACAACCAGCAGCAGCAGAAGGAACAACAACAGCAGCAGCAGCAGGAACAACAGCAGCAGCAGCAGGAACAACAACAGCAGCAGCAGCAGGAACAACAGCAACAGCAGGAACAACAGCAGCAGCAGCAGCAGCAGCAGGAACAACAACAGCAGCAGCAGCAGCAGGAACAACAACAGCAGCAGCAGCAGGAACAACAGCAGCAGCAGCAGCAGGAAAAACAACACAGCAGCAGGAACAACAGCAGCAGCAGCAGCAGGAACAACAACAGCAGCAGCAGCAGGAACAACAGCAGCAGGAACAACAGCAGCAGGAACAACAACAGCAGCAGGAACAACAGCAGCAGCAGTAGCAGGAACAACAACAGCAGCAGGAACAACAACAGCAGCAGCAGGAACAACAGAAGCAGCAGCAGCAGGAACAACAACAGCAGCAGGAACAAAGCAGCAGCAGCAGCAGGAACAAACAGCAGCAGCAGCAGCAGGAACACAGCAGCAGCAGGAACAACAGCAGCAGGAACAACAGCAGCAGCAGGAACAACAACAGCAGCAGGAACAACAACAGCAGCAGGAACAACAGCAGCAGCAGGAACAACAGCAGCAGCAGGAAAACAACAGCAGCGCAGCAGCAGCAGGAACAACAACAGCAGCAGGAACAACAACAGCAGCAGCAGCAGCAGCAGGAACAA
>WNGS01152671.1:22146-37510 GCA_020271785.1 Procambarus virginalis
GATGAGTGGCGTTGCCCAATACTGTCACTATGGCGGTGTGTCCACTCACAGGATGAGTGGCGCTGCCCAATACTGTCACTATGGCGCTGTGTCCACTCACAGGATGAGTGGCGCTGCCCAATACTGTCACTATGGCGGTGTGTCCACTCACAGGATGAGTGGCGCTGCCCAATACTGTCACTATGGCGGTGTGTCCACTCACAGGATGAGTGGCGCTGCCCAATACTGTCACTATGGCGCTGTGTCCACTCACAGGTTGAGTGGCGCTGCCCAATACTGTCACTATGGCGGTGTGTCCACCCACAGGATGAGTGGCGCTGCCCAATAAACTCGCCCCTCGGGGCAAAATTAAAAAATAAATAAACGGCAAAATGAAAGGAAAATGAAACAATGGGTTAGGTGAACATGACAATAGTCTGAGAGAATATGGCAATATTGTATCAGACGTAATATTTCTCCATCTACAGGCAACGGAATAAAAACATATGGCATCACAAGAACATGCGTGGCAACGGAGAAGAGAAGCCATGAAGCTCATCCTGTTGAACAAGGAAGTGTGACATGGCAACGCACGACCCAAAGAAAGCAGTATGGCAACGCAGCATCCCAGGGAAGTATGTGGCATCCCAAAATTCCAATGAAATACATGGCAATGCATTATGCTAAGGAAGCGACGTGGCAACACAGGACCCCAAGGTAGTGACGAGGCAGCACAGGACCCCAAGGTAGTGACGTGGCAACACAGGACCCCAAGGTAGTGACGTGGCAACACAGGACCCCAAGGTAGTGACGTGGCACCACAGGACCCCAACGTAGTGACGTGGCAACACAGGACCCCAAGGTAGTGAAGTGGCACCACAGGACCCCAAGGTAGTGACGTGGCAACACAGGACTCCAAGGTAGTGACGAGGCAGCACAGGACCCCAAGGTAGTGACGTGGCAACACAGGACCCCAAGGTAGTGACGAGGCAGCACAGGACCCCAAGGTAGTGACGTGGCAACACAGGACCCCAAAGTAGTGACGTGGCAACACAGGACCCCAAGGTAGTGACGTAATTACAACTGGAGTATTTTTGTTCCTTTGACCTTGTTGTGCAGGTGGCGGCCCGGACCCGCGGTCAGCATCTTCCTCCCTCCCGCCCCCCTCTCCTTCCCTCCCCCCCTCTCCCTTCCTCTCCCTCCCTCCCTCTCTCGCTCTCTCTCTTTCTGTTAGGAAGATTTAGTGGCAGTGGGCCCACTATCACCACGGGAGCCCACTATCACCACGGGGGACCACTATCACCGCACGGGGGCCCACCATCACCACAGGGGCCCACTATCACCTCGGGGGTCCACCATCACCACGGGGGCCCACCATCACCACGGGGGACCACTATCACCACGGAGGCCCACCATCACCACGGGGGACCACTATCACCACGGGGCCCACCATCACCACAGGGGCCCACCATCACCACGGGGGCCCACCATCACCACAGGGCCCACTATCACCACGGGGGACCACTATCACCACGGGGGACCACTATCACCACGGGGGACCACTATCACCACGGGGGACCACTATCACCACGGAGGCCCACCATCACCACGGAGGCCCACCATCACCACGGGGGCCCACCATCACCACAGGGGCCCACTATCACCTCGGGGGTCCACCATCACCACGGGAGCCCACTATCACCACGGGGGCCCACCATGACCATAGGGGCCCATTATCACCTCGGGGGCCCACCATCACCACGGGGGCCCACTATCACCACGGGGGCCCACCATGACCACAGGAGCCCACTATCACCTCGGGGGCCCACCATCGCCACGGGGGCCCACTATCACCACGGAGGCCCACCATCACCACGGGGGCCCACTATCACCACGGGGGCCCACTATCACCACGGGGGCCCACCATCACCACGGGGGCCCACCATCACCACGGGGCCCACCATCACCACGGGGGCCCACCATCACCACGGGACCCACCATCACCACGGGGGCCCACTATCACCACGGGGCCCACCATCACCACGGGGCCCACCATCACCACGGGGGCCCACCATCACCACGGGACCCACCATCACCACGGGGGCCCACTATCACCACGGGGTCCACCATCACCACGGGGGCCCACCATCACCACTGGGGCCCACCATCACCAAGGGGCCCACTATCACCACGGGAGCCCACTATCACCACGGGGCCCCACCATCACCACGGGGCCCACTATCACCACGGGGGCCCACCATCGCCACGGGGGCCCACCATCGCCACGGGGGCCCACTATCACCACGGGGGTCCACTATCACCACGGGGGCCCACCATCACCACGGGGGCAAACCATCACCACGGGGGCCCACCATCACCACGGGGGCCCACCATCACCACGGGGGCCCATCATCACCACAGGGGCCCACCAACACCACGGGGGCAAACCATCACCACGGGGGCCCACCATCACCACGGGGGCCCACCATCACCACGGGGGCCCACCATCACCACGGGGGCCCACCATCACCACGGGGGCCCACCATCACCACGGAAGCCCACCATCACCACGGGGGCCCACCATCACCACGGGGGCCCACCATCACCACGGGGGCCCACTATCACCACGGGGGCCCACCATCACCACGGGGGCCCACTATCACCACGGGGGCCCACTATCACCACGGAGGCCCACCATCACCACGGGGGCCCATTATCACCACGGGGGCCCACTATCACCACGGGGGCCCACCATCACCACGGGGGCCCACCATCACCACGGGGCCCCCATCACCACGGGGGCCCACCATCACCACGGGACCCACCATCACCACGGGGCCCACTATCACCACGGGGCCCACCATCACCACGGAGCCCACCATCACCACGGGGGCCCACCATCACCACGGGACCCACCATCACCACGGGGGCCCACTATCACCACGGGGCCCACCATCACCACGGGGGCCCACCATCACCACTGGGGCCCACCATCACCAAGGGGCCCACTATCACCACGGGAGCCCACTATCACCACGGGGCCCCACCATCACCACGGGGCCCACTATCACCACGGGGGCCCACCATCGCCACGGGGGCCCACCATCGCCACGGGGGCCCACTATCACCACGGGGGTCCACTATCACCACGGGGCCCACCATCACCACGGGGGCAAACCATCACCACGGGGGCCCACCATCACCACGGGGGCCCACCATCACCACGGGGGCCCACCATCACCACAGGGGCCCACCAACACCACGGGGGCAAACCATCACCACGGGGGCCCACCATCACCACGGGGGCCCACCATCACCACGGGGGCCCACCATCACCACGGGGGCCCACCATCACCACGGGGGCCCACCATCACCACGGAAGCCCACCATCACCACGGGGGCCCACCATCACCACGGGGGCCCACCATCACCACGGGGGCCCACTATCACCACGGGGGCCCACCATCACCACGAGGGCCCACCATCACCACGGGGGCCCACCATCATCACGGGGGCCCACCATCATTACGGGGGCCCACCATCATTACGGGGGCCCACCATCACCACGGGGGCCCACCAACCACCAGGGGCCCCACCATCCACCATGGGCCCCATCAGCCACCAGGGGCCCCATCAGCCACCAGGGGCCCCACCAGCCACCAGGGGCCCCACCAACCACCAGGGGCCCCACCAACCACCAGGGGCCCCACCAGCCACCAGGGGCCCCAGCAGCCACCAGGGGCCCCACCAGCCACCAGGGACCCCAGCAGCCACCAGGGGCCCCACCAACCACCAGGAACCCCACCAGCCACCAGGGGCCCCGCCAGCCACCAGGGGCCCCACCAGCCACCAGGGGCCCCACCAGCCACCAGGGGCCCCACCAGCCACCAGGGGCCCCACCAGCCACCAGGGACCCCAGCAGCCACCAGGGGCCCCACCAACCACCAGGGGCCCCCACCAGCCACCAGGGGCCCCACCAGCCACTAGGAGTCCCACCAGCCACCAGGGGCCCCACCAACCACCATGGGCCCCACCAGCCACCAGGGACCCCACCAGCCACCAGGGACCCCAACAGCCACCAGGGGCCCCACCAGCCACCAGGGGCCCCAACAGCCACCAGGGGCCCCACCAGCCACCAGGGACCCCAACAGCTACCAGGGACCCCAACAGCCACCAGGGGCCCCACCAGCCACCAGGGGCCCCAACAGCTACCAGGGACCCCAACAGCCACCAGGGGCCCCAACAGCCACCAGGGGCCCCACCAGCCACCAGGGGCCCCAACAACCACCAGGGACCCCAACAGCCACCAGGGACCCCACCAGCCACGAGGGGCCCCACCAGCCACCAGGGGCCCCACCAGCTACCAGGGACCCCAACAGCCACCAGGGGCCCCACCAGCCACCAGGGGCCCCAACAGCCACCAGGGACCCCAACAGCCACCCCACCAGCCACCAGGGGCCCCACCAGCCACCAGGGCCCCAACAGCCACCAGGGACCCCAACGGCCACCAGGGGCCCCACCAGCCACCAGGGACCCCAACAGCCACCAGGGACCCCACCAGCCACCAGGGGCCCCACCAGCCACCAGGGACCCCACCAGCCACCAGGGACCCCAACAGCCACCAGGGACCCCAACAGCCACCAGGGGCCCCACCAGCCACTAGGAGCCCCAACAGCCACCAGGGGGCCCAACTTTTTTTTCCATAAAAATGTACAAATTTCAATATTATTTTATTAAAAGCTATCATAATTTTTATTGCTTCTATGTATTATCTGATTAAGAGAATTCTATTATTCCCATGCAGGTCCAGGAATATTGCCCCACGGTATTGCTCTGCCTCACTTTGCATAATATAACTTTGATAATTAATCATTGCATATTATTATGGTAAGAGATGTTTACAAGTATGATGTTTAGCCTTTGAATAGCCACACACACCAGAGGGACATTTACCCCAGGGCCCTGAAGGGAGCTAGATTCGGCCCTGCACACTGAGTATTTTGATGGTATCTTCTCTTTTGCATGCTCTGCTTAATGGATTTATATGAATTAAAATTCCAATGTTTTATTCGGCAATGCTTGTATATTTGTAGTTGGATTAGTTTACATAAATTTTGAGTAAATTATTTACCTAATTCAAAATTATACCAAGACATGTAATATCTTTAATTATATTCTGCATACTCAACGTAACAAATCCATCATATATTTGACAATTATAACAGTTGGCTAATTCAGAACTAGAAACTATGTTACAGACCATTTATTCACAGGAACACTAATGAACGCAACAGGTGTACATCAGGCTATATAAAACATTTATAGTATAAAGTGAGTAACATTTACCTTACAATTTGAATATTGATATATGTTGAAAAGTAAAATGTAGTTTACCATTAGAGTAGTAAGACATTGGCACAATTTATATCACAAAAAATAAGATGCTAAGAAGACAATTTAAAGAACTAAGATAAACTAATCATTCCATGAAGTTATATTAAAAATTTTCCACCTCAGCAGCCTACATGTGACAAATTGATTGTTGCCGCCGAACGCGGCTAGATTACTGTGCACCCCATACTCATCCTGTGAGCGGTAGCGCAAAAGCATTACAGAGGGCACAAAAGGTCTTTATCAGACCTCATCTTAGATTATTACATAAACAATTTCATCTATCCTTCACACCTTATAGTTACAATGTCAGCGATTTACAGAGAAAGTGCTATTTCAAGAGCTACATATTTACAGTAAGTCATCATACATTAATGGTAGGTAGAGATACTTGTAGCCAAGTCTTATACGAGGTGTGACAACATCTGTTAGTCTACTGACTTTGTTACTTGCCCCATACACATGTTTTACTTCACACATTTCATTGTGATGAACAATGGACTTGCTAGTTCCAGTTTGCACAGTTCTACTTTCTTCAAATTCATCCAGGAGTTCTCGTCTAATGACACTTTTAAGGGACCTATTTGATAACTCAAGATTCCGTTCAATACTGTATTTACTGCAGCCTTAGCAAGGGCGTCAACTTTGTCATGTTCCTGCAGGCCAATGTGGCAAATCTTAAGAGTTATCCTGGATCAAAATCGCACCAAACACACAGCTCATAGAACATAGATCTGACTTCAATAACACACGAAGTACCTCTCAGTAAGCTGTTTGTGACAGTATTCCATTCACCTGGGCTCTAGGAGACTAGAACCGTGGACCCCACTGTGTGTGTGTGTGTGTGTGTGTGTGTGAGGCCGAAGCTCTATCGATGGAGCCATTGAGTAGTCTTAATAAGAAAAGTTTTTCTCCACGGAAGTGTGGATGATAATTTATTGTGACAGTAGTTTCTTCATAACTCCAAATATGCATATGGGGATCTCCCTGCCTTGTCTGCTGTCTAGTTCTTTAATAATATATTTTGTACAGCTTGACCATGATATATGTTACATATTCTTCAGTGGCCCAACCACTTGGGCTGGACGGTAGAGCGACGGTCTCGCTTCCTGCAGGTCGGCGTTCAATCCCCGACCGTTCAAGTGGTTGGGCAAGATTCCTTCCCCCCCCCCCCCGTCCTATCCC
Organism: Procambarus virginalis; assembly: GCA_020271785.1. Lineage (NCBI taxonomy): Eukaryota > Metazoa > Arthropoda > Malacostraca > Decapoda > Cambaridae > Procambarus > Procambarus virginalis. The sequence continues at coordinate 28,702 of WNGS01152671.1, forward strand.
AAAATCCTTATCCTGACCCCTTCCAAATGCCATAAAGTCATAATATTAGGCTTGGCACTTTCCCCTGATAATTAAAAGAAATATTCCTCAGTGGTTTTTCCTAACAATTATGTTGATATTTGTGGAAAAGTTGGAGTGGAATGTGAGTACTAGAAACAAAAATTAAGTTTCTGGATGGGTGATATTTCTTCAGACAAAAGGGCACCTTTGGTTTGTGTATTATTTCTTCGTGATTGGGTATAGACAATGGACCAGGTATGAGGGTGTGAGAAATGCGAGGGTGGACTCACAAGAGTCAGCTTGAACATTCCCACCATTGACGTGTGATTAGTAAGTAATCACACTTACTAATGTCAACATTTTGTAGGTCCCATAGTACACAAGTATGAAAGCTTATACTTAGAGGTGTCAGAGTTCACATCCATAAATTACTTTACTTTCGATCAGGTATCTAGATGATCAAATTCACTCATAACACTTGTTCTTTCCCTTCTCTAATATTTCTAAAAAAAAAAATTTGTTACTGTCATTGTCACTTGTCATTATCATACATATAGTATGATGTATTAGGCTTAGACTTAGGAGTCTAAACCCTGATGCAAGAACACTAGTTAGTGGGATAGAAGCCCTAAACCAGAAAATAGTTAATACACAATATGCTGTCATATTTAATGAGACATGTATAAAAGAAAACCTGCTGCCAGTATACACCAATATGATGTATTAAAGGTATCATACATTCATTTAATTGCAATTTAAACCTTGCAACATGAACGCTTACGCGACAACATCCATCTGGCCGCAAATATTATAGAATTTGAAAGCAAGTTAATGTTGTCGTAACCCCTCACACGACCAGATGGATGGTCGTCCTCCCTCTCACGACCAGATGGATGGCCGTCCACCCTCTCACGACCAGATGGAGGGTCGTCCTCCCTCTCACGACCAGATGGAGGGTCGTCCTCCCTCACACGACCAGATGGAGGGTCGTCCTCCCTCACACGACCAGATGGATGGTCGTCCTCCCTCTCACGACCAGATGGAGGGTCGTTCCCCCTCACACGACCAGATGGATGGTCGTCCTCCCTCTCACGACCAGATGGATGGTCGTCCCCCCTCTCACGACCAGATGGATGGTCGTCCTCCCTCTCACGACCAGATGGATGGTCGTCCTCCCTCTCACGACCAGATGGATGGTCCCCCCTCTCACGACCAGATGGATGGTCGTCCTCCCTCTCACGACCAGATGGATGGTCGTTCTCCCTCTCACGACCAGATGGATGGTCGTCCTCCCTCTCACGACCAGATGGATGGTCCCCCCTCTCACGACCAGATGGATGGTCGTCCTCCCTCTCACGACCAGATGGATGGTCGTTCTCCCTCTCACGACCAGATGGATGGTCGTCCTCCCTCTCACGACCAGATGGATGGTCGTCCCCCCTCTCACGACCAGATGGATGGTCGTCCTCCCTCACACGACCAGATGGAGGGTCGTCCTCCCTCACACGACCAGATGGATGGTCGTCTCCCTCCTCACACGACCAGATGGATGGTCCCCCCTCTCACGACCAGATGGATGGTCGTCCTCCCTCTCACGACCAGATGGATGGTCGTCCTCCCTCTCACGACCAGATGGATGGTCATCCTCCCTCTCACGACCAGATGGATGGTCGTCCCCCTCTCACGACCAGATGGATGCTCGTCCTCCCTCACACGACCAGATGGAGGGTCGTCCTCCCTCACACGACCAGATGGATGGTCGTTTCCCTCCTCACACGACCAGATGGATGGTCGTCCTCCCTCACACGACCAGATGGAGGGTCGTCCTCCCTCACACGACCAGATGGATGGTCGTCTCCCTCCTCTCACGACCAGATGGATGGTCGTCCTCCCTTACACGACCAGATGGAGGGTCGTCCTCCCTCACACGACCAGATGGATGGTCGTCTCCCTCCTCTCACGACCAGATGGAGGGTCGTTCCCCCCCCCCCCCCCGAACACCAATTGATGATGGTCCAGGACGGACCGAACGTCGTCGTCCCTTCACCTTCTATTGTGCGTGTTGGTCATCATATCTTCAGCCTCGTTATTGTGACTCATCGTCCGCTTGGTACAGCAGTGATGAGAACAGTCAGGCCGTCGACTACTTATCAACTGGGAGCCAACTCGTGTAGGAATACCAGGGAATGACATTGCAGTGGCAAAAAAAATTACAACTAAGAGGAGAAATGAAGATTAAGTAAATAATTAGAGACAGCAATGCAGAAAATGCACAGGGATCACACTGCAACAGCTGCAATATCAGGATCAGCGGGTTGGTTCAAGAATTCAACTGACTACAAACCATTTATTTTGGTGAAAGGGAGCAGTAGAAAAACAGAAGTACAATTATACCATAGCAGGCTTTGATACTAATGTGCTTGAGGAATGAGCTCACTGGCACCAGAAGAGAGAAATGTCACCATTGTGGAGAAATGCCCGACAGACTACTGGAACATTATTTAACTCAGTACAGCGTTACACATGAACAGGATTTAAACAGATTTAACAGCACAAAAGAAGTTGTTAAACACACTGGACATAATCTACTGAGGACTCAACCTGAGACACACTTAGTGATTCAGCAAGTGGATTAGGACCCACTCACAACTATCGCCACCAAAAGAAAAAAAGTTTGTCTTAAGTTCGTATGTTCTTAAGTTCGTATGTTCTAATAACAAAGGTCAAACACAATTGCCAGTAAGACTTGGTGCCAACCGAGCACACTCCAGAATGTGTTTCGTTAGGAATTGACTTCCAGGTGTTCACTAAGACGGTCTTGACTGGAGAGGGAGACGTGTTAGCACTATGGGAGTAAGGCCTTGGGAGTAGAGGAAACCTAGATGCTCGCCTTTCTTTTCTCAGGTCTCTTCTAAGAATACTTCTCTGCAACACCATCACCTTTCAATTGTTCAACATTGATCTTCAACCAGAGCCTCAAACCACTTGCAATATGGTTGTGCTTTCTTAACTCTTTAACTATCACCCTAATGCCATTTACCCATCCAACTGCTGCCCTAGTCCCTGCTACTTTACCTCCAGCTAGCCACATAACTAATAATAATTCATTGTGTCGGGGGACAGGTAGCCAGAGTGTATTCAAACACGTTAGGCTTATATCGAGGTTCCCCCCAAGGTGGAATTACTGTCCCCCCCCCCCCAGGATGCAACCCCACAACAGCTGACTATAACACCTGAGTACCTGCTTCCTGATAGGTGAACAGAGGCATTAGATGATAGGAAATGCGCCCAATCAATTTCTCACCCGCTCGGGATTAGAGCCCAGAATTCTCGATTGTAAGTCGAGAACGTAGCCGACTGTATTACCGGGACATATTTCCTACTACACCTCATGCCTCAGACAGGAAGAGACAGTCATTGAAAGAGACAGGAGACATAGACACGTGACAGGTGAAGAGAAAGGAGGGAGACAGAGTTGGTGAAGTCTAAGTCTCCAGGCAGGACTCGAGCAGTTATCAGGAAGGGATCACTACCTCCACCACCACAGGTAAACGGCCCCACTCTGATTTCCATCAAGATACTCCCTTATCTCAGCTCATATATGTATACAAGAGGGCATATTACAGTGTAAAGCACACACACACACACACACACACACACACACACACACACACACACACACACACACACACACACACACCACACACACACACACACGCGCGCGCGCGCGCGCGCGCACACAGTACCCAAATGAGCCACAGGGACGTTAGAAAGAACTTTTTCAGTGTCAGAGTAGTTAACAGATGGAATGCATTAGGCAGTGATGTGGTGGAGGCTGACTCCATACACAGTTTCAAGTGTAGATATGATAGAGCCCAGTAGGCTCAGGAACCTGTAGACCGGTTCATTGATTGTTCTGAGGAGGGAACAAAGAGAAACAGACATTACAAGGAGATAAAAAGATTCAAACAGGTACAGAGAGAGAAAATAAGACAAAGACAGAGCACATCTACAATCAAAGAGAGTGACATAAAGACCAGAGACAGACAGAAGAAAGAGACAGCACACAAACAAGGAGACAGCACACAAACAAGGAGACGGCACAAACAAGGAGAACAAAGAGACAGGGCTAACAACGCATCAAACCAGACATGACTGAGCGGATCTCATTGTAACTTTTATAATACTGAATAATTTGGAGGAAGTTGATGTGGAAAATTGTTTCAAAGGGTCAGATGTAACAGAAACAAGGAGCAACGGGTTCAAGCTCAACAAGCCACAATGTAGAACTGAGAACAGGAGATATTTTTTCACCCACAAGGTTATTAACCCAAGGAACTGTCTACCCGCCGAAGCAGTAAATGACAAAAAACTATTAACTTTTAAAGTACAACTGGAAAAGACCATCAAGGCAAATAGTGGGTACCTTCGACAAGCCGCCGGCTTCCTGTCCTCGTCGAGGCCACTAGTGTTAGTGGTTCTCAGGTAAATTCAGTTAAATAAAAAACTATTTGACTTCTGTTCAGCAAAGACCAGGTGTTTCATGAATTTTTTTTATCAAAATTCTTTCTGTTTATAAATAATCTTTTTAGCTCATGACTGAACTTTATTCAATAAGACAATGGAACTGAACTTGACACTTGTACACTAAAAACGCCAACTTTAACTTTACTGCAACAATGGAAATTGAAATATCGTAAGATTCTTTCACAAAACAATCCTGTGAATATGTGGGCAATGGCAGTCATACATATACCTCTAGCAAACTCTGGGCACCTAACTTATCTGTTAAGTCACACTTAAACAAGTATGCCACAACCTCCAGTAGATGCTGCTAAGTGTACTGAAACACCTCGTACCGTTTTTTTATACAACCGGAAATTCCCTCAGGTGTTGAATCTTGAGCATGTTGACTCACTGTCTTGACAACCCCGATTGCTGAGAGTCGAGCAGGGGGTTAGAGTCGGCCGCGGTGCTCCAGCTCTCATGCACTAGATTTAGAAATACCAGAGTCGCTGTTAATCTCCTTTATGATGAATATAAAGTCAATACTAATGAATAAATAAAATCCATATTTGCGTTTTATTGAACAGATAAAAGATTATAATGCCAGTATTTTCTGTTTACTTGGGAATGATTTAGCATGTTGTCTTGCATATCAAATTGACTGACTAAAGAGAATTGTTTGCAAAGATCCAGAGCGCTAAGTGTTTGGTGGTCAGCTGGTGAGGGTCTTGTATATATTTACTTGCACTTGAGTGCCTTCTTGGTTGCTCATTATCTCGCTCTCTCTGTCTTCGTCTCCTCCTGCCTGTCTATGTCTTTTCTGTCTGTCTGTCTCCATGTGTCTTTGTTTTCTCTCTCTCTCTCTCTCTCTCTCTCTCTCTCTCTCTCTCTCTCTCTCTCTCTCTCTCTCTCTCTCTCTCTCTCTCTCTGTGATTCTACTTCTCTTTACTCTCTATTTTTGTAGTTTTATCTGTCTGCCTGTCTGTCTGTGTCTGTATCCCTCACACACACACAGGGCAAGTGGGAATGCATTAGACAGTGATGTGGTGGAGGCTGACTCCATACACAGCTTCAAATGTAGATATGATAGAGCCCAATAGGCTCAGGAATCTGTACACCAATTGATAGACGGTTGAGAGGCGGGACCAAAGAGCCGAAGCTCAACCCTCGCAGGCACAACTAGGTGAGTACACACACACTCCCGTCTGTCACTCCGAGATATCATGATCACTTCACCATGACAGCAAACTACTCTATTGCCTAATCGCCTGTCAGGACAAACTCGAGTTGTGTGCTCTCGCTCTCCTCGAGAATTTTCCTGCTGGTAATTTCGTGGTTCAATCCTTAGGTCAATGATATTAATGATAGAACATGATATGGAGATTAAATGCAACTTGAAATGGAATGAATTGATTAACGTATGAAATGGGATGAAATTAATATTGCATGAACAGAATGATTTTAATATAGAATGAAATTGTTTGAAATGAATAATGCATGAAATGGAATGAACTGAATATTGTATGAAATTGGAAAATATGCTTTGTCGAAGGCGAAGGCATGTGCATGACATGAGGTTGATAGATCTGTATTTGTCATTGGGCTTCGGTATGGGAACAATTATTGCATGTTTCCATTGCATTATTTATGTATTAATGTATTATTATAATGAATAAAATTTGCCAATGTAGTCGGGCAAGATTCCTTTCCCGAAGTCGACAGATGCCGAGAAGGAAGACTTGAAGACTGATAGAGAACTGTTGGTGTCAGAGCACGCACCTACGACACCAGGTCTGATCTGCTGCCTTACACTGACTGTCTTGAGAGCGAGGGTGAGGATCTTCCTGTCTCTGATCTCCCCATCACTCTTATTCAAGTGGTTCACGGTTGCAGAGGGCTGTGGAGGGCTGTGGAGAGCTGCGGAGAGCTGCAGAGGGCTGTGGAGGGCTGCGGAGGGCTGCGGAGGGCTGCAGAGGGCTGTGGAGGGCTGTAGAGGGCTGTGGAGGGCTGCGGAGGGCTGCGGAGGGCTGCAGAGGGCTGCGGAGGGCTGCGAAGGGCTGCGGAGGGCTGCGGAGGGCTGCGGAGGACTGCGGAATGTCTAAAAAACCAAATGATACTGAGGGATGGGACCAACGTGTGTAGATAAGTAAAGTGCGTATTGATCACCAATCTCTTAAATCTCGTCCATTCTCTTCAAATCAATTATCTTTCTAGGGATCTTGATGATAAGATTTAGCCCAAGAGGGGAGGGCCTGACAGCTGAGTGGACAGCGCATCGGATTTGTAGTCCTGAGGTTCCGGGTTCGATCCCCGGTGGAGGCGGAAACAAATGGCCAGAGTTTCTTTCACCCTGTTGCTCCAGTTCACCTATCAGTAAATAGGAATCTGGGAGTTAGACAGATGTTACGGGCTGCTTCCTGGGGGGTGTAACAAAAAGGAGGCCTGGTCGAGGACCGGGCCGCTTGGACGCTAAGCCCCGAAACCACCTGAAGGTAACCTCTCAAGAAGAGGAGCTCCAAGAAGGGTGCTGTCCTCGGGATCATTTATGTGACTTTCAGGCAAAACGTCTTTGACTGGAATTATGATGTTGTGACCAGCAGGAAGACCTTTCATCACTGGACAGGTTGAGGATAAGTCTGGATGAACAGGTATTTTTAGGCTGTCATTTTTTTAATTTAAATATTGCCCGAGGGGCGAGTTTATTGGGCAGCGCCACTCATCCTGTGAGTGGACACACCGCCATAGTGACAGTATTGGGCAGCATCACTCATCCTGTGAGTGGACACACCGCCATAGTGACAGTATTGGGCAGCGCCACTCATCCTGTGAGTGGACACACCGCCATAGTGACAGTATTGGGAAGCGCCACTCATCCTGTGAGTGGACACACCGCCATAGTGACAGTATTGGGCAGCGCCACTCATCCTGTGAGTGGACACACCGCCATAGTGACAGTATTGGGCAGCGCCACTCATCCTGTGAGTGGACACACCGCCATAGTGACAGTATTGGGCAGCGCCACTCATCCTGTGAGTGGACACACCGCCACAGTGACAGTATTGGGCAGCGCCACTCATCCTGAGTGGACACACTGCCATAGTGACAGTATTGGGCAGAGCCACTCATCTTGTGAGTGGACACACCGCCATAGCAGCATGTACAACACTCCCCAATAGGAAGAAAACCCGCTGGGTTGTTCATGTCATGTGGGCAATGTTCAAGCTGCATGAACACCAGCTTAACAATGAATCCTTGCCAAATCATCGACATTAACATGCCACCGTGATGAGTCTCCAAACATCACTACTCATACGATCATCAGGAAGAGAAAACCTTCAAACAAATTGCAGGAATCATAAAGATGAAGCAAAGTTGCTGCCTCACATCCCTGGGATAACAGGTCTAAGATGTTCAGGGTTCATCCAGTCGACTTAGAGCAGTGTCACCGAGGAGATCTGGGAGAGAGATCTCCCAAATTTCAGATAGGCCTGATTTCTGTATGTCTCCGAGGGCACAGAGGGATGCTGAAAGAAAAGGGGTTCTGATGTCCTGTGGCACGTTGCGAGTCAGGAATGTATAGAGGAATCTTGCAAGATGCAACTGATCTTTTCGAGAATTAAGTGGATGAGAATTTCTGGAGGCATTGCCAAGTGCTTGTGACAGAGCAACTGACACTTGAATTACAACCAAATGATTTCTTGTTGTCGGGGACTAAGTCATGTTGAGATACCACTAGGCCAGTTATACTGACCTTTCCCACACAGTCTCTGCTATCAGGTGGTGTTTTGTGGGATGGTGGTTGGAATGGATGGTTTGTGGGATGGATGGTTTGTGGGATGGATGGTTTGCGGGATGGATGGCTTGTGGGATGGATGGCTTGTGGGATGGATGGCTTGTGGGATGGATGGCTTGTGGGATGGATGGCTTGTGGGATGGATGGCTTGTGGGATGGATGGCTTGTGGGATGGATGGTTTGTGGGATGGATGGCTTGTGGGATGGATGGCTTGTGGGATGGATGGTTTGTGGGATGGATGGTTTGTGGGATGGATGGTTTGTGGGATGGATGGTTTGTGGGATGGATGGTTTGTGGGATGGATGGCTTGTGGGATGGATGGCGTCTCTTGCTATGTCGAGTCTCTTATTGTTATTGCAATTTTCAATTTCAATGTTCTTTTCCCTCCTCTCTATCAATCTCCTTCTCTCACCCCTCTATTTCGCTACTCCCTCTATCTCTATTTCAGAGAATGTAGTTCTACTGGTATATTCTCGTATATTCTCCCTAGAATATATAAAGACAGACCC
>WNGS01152671.1:38510-51856 GCA_020271785.1 Procambarus virginalis
CTCTCTCTCTCTCTCTGTGATTCTACTTCTCTTTACTCTCTATTTTGTAGTTTTATCTGTCTGCCTGTCTGTCTGTGTCTGTATCCTTCACACACACACAGGGCAAGTGGGAATGCATTAGACAGTGATGTGGTGGAGGCTGACTCCATACACAGCTTCAAATGTAGATATGATAGAGCCCAATAGGCTCAGGAATCTGTACACCAATTGATAGACGGTTGAGAGGCGGGACCAAAGAGCCGAAGCTCAACCCTCGCAGGCACAACTAGGTGAGTACACACACACTCCCGTCTGTCACTCCGAGATATCATGCACTTCACCATGACAGCAAACTACTCTATTGCCTAATCGCCTGTCAGGACAAACTCGAGTTGTGTGCTCTCGCTCTCCTCGAGAATTTCCTGCTGGTAATTCGTGGTTCAATCCTTAGGTCAATGATATTAATGATAGAACATGATATGGAGATTAAATGCAACTTGAAATGGGAATGGAATTGATTAACGTATGAAATGGGATGAAATTAATATTGCATGAACAGAATGATTTTAATATAGAATGAAATTGTTTGAAATGAATAATGCATGAAAGGAATGAACTGAATATTGTATGAAATTGGAAATTGCTTTGTCGAAGGCGAAGGCATGTGCATGACATGAGGTTGATAGATCTGTATTTGTCATTGGGCTTCGGTATGGAACAATTATTGCATGTTTCCATTGCATTATATGTATTATGTATTATTATAATGAATAAAATTTGCCAATGTAGTCGGGCAAGATTCCTTTCCCGAAGTCGACAGATGCCGAGAAGGAAGACTTGAAGACTGATAGAGAACTGTTGGTGTCAGAGCACGCACCTACGACACCAGGTCTGATCTGCTGCCTTACACTGACTGTCTTGAGAGCGAGGGTGAGGATCTTCCTGTTTCTGATCTCCCCATCACTCTTATTCAAGTGGTTCACGGTTGCAGAGGGCTGTGGAGCGCTGTGGAGAGCTGCGGAGAGCTGCAGAGGGCTGTGGAGGGCTGCGGAGGGCTGCGGAGGGCTGCAGAGGGCTGTGGAGGGCTGTAGAGGGCTGTGGAGGGCTGCGGAGGGCTGCGGAGGGCTGCAGAGGGCTGAGGAGGGCTGTGGAGGGCTGCAGAGGGCTGCAGAGGGCTGCGGAGGGCTGCAGAGGGCTGCGGAGGGCTGCGGAGGGCTGCGGAGGGCTGCAGAGGGCTGCGGAGGGCTGCGAAGGGCTGCGGAGGGCTGCGGAGGGCTGCGGAGGACTGCGGAATGTCTAAAAAACCAAATGATACTGAGGGATGGGACCAACGTGTGTAGATAAGTAAAGTGCGTATTGATCACCAATCTCTTAAATCTCGTCCATTCTCTTCAAATCAATTATCTTTCTAGGGATCTTGATGATAAGATTTAGCCCAAGAGGGGAGGGCCTGACAGCTGAGTGGACAGCGCATCGGATTTGTAGTCCTGAGGTTCCGGGTTCGATCCCGGTGGAGGCGGAAACAAATGGCCAGAGTTTCTTTCACCCTGTTGCTCCAGTTCACCTATCAGTAAATAGGAATCTGGGAGTTAGACAGATGTTACGGGCTGCTTCCTGGGGGGTGTAACAAAAGGAGGCCTGGTCGAGGACCGGGCCGCTTGGACGCTAAGCCCCGAAACCATCTGAAGGTAACCTCTCAAGAAGAGGAGCTCCAAGAAGGGTGCTGTCCTCGGGATCATTTATGTGACTTTCAGGCAAAACGTCTTTGACTGGAATTATGATGTTGTGACCAGCAGGAAGACCTTTCATCACTGGACAGGTTGAGGATAAGTCTGGATGAACAGGTATTTTTAGGCTGTCATTTTTTTTAATTTAAATATTGCCCCGAGGGGCGAGTTTATTGGGCAGCGCCACTCATCCTGTGAGTGGACACACCGCCATAGTGACAGTATTGGGCAGCATCACTCATCCTGTGAGTGGACACACCGCCATAGTGACAGTATTGGGCAGCGCCACTCATCCTGTGAGTGGACACACCGCCATAGTGACAGTATTGGGAAGCGCCACTCATCCTGTGAGTGGACACACCGCCATAGTGACAGTATTGGGCAGCGCCACTCATCCTGTGAGTGGACACACCGCCACAGTGACAGTATTGGGCAGCGCCACTCATCCTGAGTGGACACACCGCCATAGTGACAGTATTGGGCAGAGCCACTCATCTTGTGAGTGGACACACCGCCATAGCAGCATGTACAACACTCCCCAATAGGAAGAAAACCCGCTGGGTTGTTCATGTCATGTGGGCAATGTTCAAGCTGCATGAACACCAGCTTAACAATGAATCCTTGCCAAATCATCGACATTAACATGCCACCGTGATGAGTCTCCAAACATCACTACTCATACGATCATCAGGAAGAGAAAACCTTCAAACAAATTGCAGGAATCATAAAGATGAAGCAAAGTTGCTGCCTCACATCCCTGGGATAACAGGTCTAAGATGTTCAGGGTTCATCCAGTCGACTTAGAGCAGTGTCACCGAGGAGATCTGGGAGAGAGATCTCCCAAATTTCAGATAGGCCTGATTTCTGTATGTCTCCGAGGGCACAGAGGGATGCTGAAAGAAAAGGGGTTCTGATGTCCTGTGGCACGTTGCGAGTCAGGAATGTATAGAGGAATCTTGCAAGATGCAACTGATCTTTTCGAGAATTAAGTGGATGAGAATTTCTGGAGGCATTGCCAAGTGCTTGTGACAGAGCAACTGACACTTGAATTACAACCAAATGATTTCTTGTTGTCGGGGACTAAGTCATGTTGAGATACCACTAGGCCAGTTATACTGACCTTTCCCACACAGTCTCTGCTATCAGGTGGTGTTTTGTGGGATGGTGGTTGGAATGGATGGTTTGTGGGATGGATGGTTTGTGGGATGGATGGCTTGTGGGATGGATGGTTTGTGGGATGGATGTCGTCTCTTGCTATGTCGAGTCTCTTATTGTTATTGCAATTTTCGATTTCAATGTTCTTTTCCCTCCTCTCTATCAATCTCCTTCTCTCACCCCTCTATTTCGCTACTCCCTCTATCTCTATTTCAGAGAATGTAGTTCTACTGGTATATTCTCGTATATTCTCCCTAGAATATATAAAGACAGACCCGGCGTTGCCCGGGTCTGTCTCTCCTCTACCCATCTATCTATCCATCCATCCATCTCTCCATCTATCCATGCATCAATATATCAGTCTAGATTTCATCTATTCATCTATCTATCCATTCATCCATCTCCCCAGTTATCTATATATCCATCCTTATATTCCTCCATCTATCAATCAATCCATATATTACTCCATCTATCCATCTCTCCATCTATTACCCATTCATCTATCCGTATATCCAACCATCTATGTCTCTGTCACTGTGTCTGTATCTGTCTGTCTCTCTGTGTCTATGCTTCAATCATTCTGTCTATCAGCCTCTGTTTCTATGCCACTTTCTCTTTCTCTCCCATATATACAAAAAAAAATTCTACCATTTGTGTTGGGGGACGTCGGTGGGAGGAGCATAGCATGAAATGGCTATATGCTAGTGCATAGTCTGAAATTGCTAGAATGTAATTATGTGTTAATTGGCTGTTGATTGCTGGTTTTGACTTTTTGATGTGTGTGGCCTCGCTGATGTCGAGTCTCCTGTTATCGTTGTATCTGTCGATAATTTCTCTGTTGCTTGTTAAGATTTCTCTGGTGATGGTCTGGTTGTGTGAGGAGATTATATGCTCCTTGATGGAGCCCTGTTTTTTGTGCATTGTTAATCGCCTAGAAAGAAACGCTGTTGTCTTGCCTATATACTGATATCTTTGGGGCTGACAGTCCCCAAGTGGGCATGTGAAGGCATAGACGACGTTGGTTTCTTTCAAGGCATTCTGTTTGGTGTCTGGAGAATATATATATATATATATATATATATATATATATATATATATATATATATATATATATATATATACATATATATATATATATATATATATATATATATATATATATATATTTATGCGTACAAACCTGAATGGTCCCCAGGCATATATGCAACTGAAAACTCACACCCCAGAAGTGACTCGAACCCATATTGCCAGGAGCACTCTGAAACTGGTGCACAGGACCCTTTAACCACTCGACCATCATGATCGGACAAAAGATGATAGTAGCCGAGGCTAATTCCCCCATCATTCTGCCGGCACTTTGATGGTATTCTTGGGCATGGTATTTTATCAAATCACCTCATTCTTTGAGGCACATGCGAGGAACGCAAATGTGAACAAGCCTGAATGGTCCCCAAGCATATTTACATTGGAGATTGGTAATGTATGGAGATTGGCCCACTTCGGCCAATCATCAGTCAGATACCCACACCCACGTACAGACTGGCTAATCGACTCAACGGCTTGCTGACTCCTTATGAACCTTGTGCTTTCAGCCTGAAGTCTCCAAAGGAATTTGTTGACTTACTGCGGGGAACACGGGCCACAGGGATAAGAGCCTCATTGGACGTAGAATTGTTGGACGCCAGTTAGGCGCCAGACACATAGAGTGACCTATACCCTCTTAAGCTAAACAACTTAATAAGTATGAACAACGTGGACAGCGTGGTCAGCAGATTTTAATGCAATCTTCTCTACCCTGCAGAGCTCAGACCAGACACAGCCTGGGCATCGGAGCGTCCACACGCGCTCCCCTTCACACATAGCTAGCTCCTGGCCCGGTGTACAAGAATATATATTTTATAATAAAACTAAGGAAAAGCAGCGGACGTTTGGTACTCCAATTCCTGCCCACAACTAATCATTCTACAATAACATCGTCAGATGAAACACTGGTGGCAGCGGTGGGATTCACCCCTGTCCTCCAGCAGCTCACAGCAGCACAGCAGCAGCTCACAGCAGCACAGCAGCAGCTCACAGCAACACAGCAGCGCAGCAGCAACACAGCAGCGCACAGCAGCTCACAGCAGGACAGCAGCGCACAGCAACACAGCAGCGCAGCAGCAGCACAGCGCACAGCAACACAGCAGGGCACAGCAGCCAGCATCACAACAGTTCAGCGTGGCTGACTCACCCAGCGCCCACCCGTGTCTCGTTCACCCAGTGCGCGCCCCTGACTCACTCACCCAGCGCGCGCCCGTCCTTGACTCACCGCGCGCCACCAGCTGACTCGCCGTGACTCACCGTGACTCAACGAGCCTTGGTGCCTGCCTGACGTCACCTTACCACCTCTCGCTGTCTGGCCTGACGACTTCTGCCGCCTCCCGACGCCGACGACGCGCACACGCACGACGCCGGACCTGTGACGACCAGATCATCTCTGCCCCTGTTGAACGGATTGCAGCCCCAGCAGCCTTCAGCTCTAGTTAAGTACCCTTTGTTATTTGTGTAGTAGAGTAAACTGTAGACTTTCGTGGGCACAATGTAAACTTACTTTATGGATAACCGATACTCGCTCAGGCCTCGCTCGCGCACTTACCCCTACAGTCTACGGTCTCGTTCACTATCAGAGAGTAACTTACTCTTAACTAGTGAGCTCCCTACGCTCGCTCACTTATCCTTAGCCAGTGAACTCCCAACCTCAGCTCTCGGTAGCTTATCCTCATTAACCTCTACAACCAGCAGCGACTCAGTAATCATGACTCAAGCCCTGAATACTGCGGGTTCTAACTCGAACACCGTTACAGTTCTTACACAGTCTGTTGACATTCGCCCGTTTAGTGGAAAGGATCCAACCCTCTTGGAGACATGGTTCGCTAGTGTAGAGGCTAGAGCGAAGAGCAAGGGTACTGCTGTCACAGACGCAGACTATATCAGTATGGCGACGTCCACACTTGACTATAAATCTGGAGATGCGTATCTCGTAGCAGGAACACCTGACTTAAAGAAAATTGTAAACTGGGATGAATTTAAGAAATTCTTTCGTAGGAGATATATATCGGTAGTTGATCGTGATCCCTTTGGCATTGCTCGCCAATTAGCTACTGCAGTAATGCGTCCTGATGAAACACGCAATGCTTTTGCCACGCGTCTAGCTACGCTACAGGACTCACTGGAGAAAGCCTTGATGGGTTCTAGATGGGATGCTAGTGGAAGCCTCACTATACAGAATGTGGGTAAACTATTGGCGTTCGGTGCCATGCAGAGTCATGCCCCCGAGGCCATACTGAAAGACATCGAGGATAGGAATTTTGGTCCTACCCACACACTTTGGGACTTAATGGACGTCATGGTAGAGTCCACAGACAGGCTAAAGTCCCGGGATTCTGCCCAGCTTTCTGCCGTTTTTCGTGCAAACAGTTCCCATACCACTGTGAACGTTGTCACGCGTTCTACCCCTAGACATGTTCAGACTCGTGCTAGGTCTCCTCCGCCTTCGTATGGCCCCAGGTCATACTCCAGGACAGGTTCCCCTCAATACCCTCAGCGACCTCGAACGCCAGAATGTTTTAACTGTGGCAAACCAGGACACCGTAAAGCAGAGTGTACATCAACTAACACTCGTTACCAACAGCATGCTAGACATAACTACACAGGCCGATCACGTGATCACACCCGTTCTTATTGCACATATCACCGCCGACCTGGACATGACACTGCTGACTGTAGAGCCCGCCGCGGTACTAACCAGGCTAACCGTTCTAGTCCTACTCCTCCTTCCCGTAAGCAACCGCAGGCTGCAACAACTAACCAGCGCCGACCGAGCCCTACACGTAGCCCTGCAACCCGACCAACTGCCCATGTTAGGTACGCAACCACTGACAGTCACGACACAGATGGACACCGTGACTCGCGCGTGACAAACGGCGCCACGGCCATCAAGGATAATGCAGACATGACCTACGAACACACAGATCAGCCCTATGACTCTCAGTCGGGGGAAGGTATAGCAGCCTGGGTAAACGGTATGACGTAGGGAAGCGAGACGACCTCCCTGTATACTCAGTGCCTACCTGTAACAGGTACGGTACCTTAGCAGAGGAGGATAACATGGACGAACTACACACTGACGGTACTCATGTACATGTACTCCAGACACCACATCGACCGTGTCAGTCTCGTAATTACATGTTTAACAGGTTGCCTATCAAGGACACAGAAGGTCCTCTGATTTCAGCCACTCTGAAGGGTCGACATGTTAAGATTTTCCTAGACACAGGAGCTCGAGTCAACATCATTAAACAAGACGCCCTTCATGGCCTACGCGACCGACTCGATATACGACAGTCGTCTGTTTCCAACCTTGGTGGACTTACTGGAGGAATGACTCCAACGTTAGGTGAAGCAGACATAGAGTTAATAGTTAATGACAGATCACTCACCGTGCCATGTGTGATAGCCGGTGCAGTACGATTCCCTGGAGATATTTTACTAGGATTAAACACCATGAGAGACTACCGAGTTACTATCGATGCTTACCGTTGGGAAGCAACAATTGGTGATACAGTGGTACCTCTTTGCAGTGTGTACACCATGGGACATGAGTTCACCAACCATTGGGACTATGTCAGGTACATACAAACCAGGGAAGACCAGGGTACACTTAACCAGTCACGCCCAAACAAACCCGTCACTCAGCCACTTACTGACACCAGACCACCAGTCACGCCAAACAAACCTGTCACTCAGTCACTTACTGACACCAGACCAACGCACGTTTCCACAGTCTCGCAGGTCGGTGAGGTCAATGAATCTTTGCAAGGGGCCCCAGCGATTGTTCATTACCTTACTTGCCTGGAGTCTAACATCAGTCAGGTCAGAGGCATCTTACACCAAGACACAGTACTACATTCTCATGCACTAACAAAGGTTATTGTCAAAATACCTGGTGTATCTGACCTAGAACACGTAATAGCTGACAGTGACACATGTCAAATCAATGGTACCTACGTAGAACCGTCCTTACATCAGGTGCAGAATAACACTACTGCTGTTTATGTTGCCAACGTCACCAATGCCAACATTCACCTTGCATCAGGCACACACATTGTTGACTTTGCCCATTATTCGTTACCGGTGCGAGTAGTGGATGAGGTCTCTACTGACCAAATGGTACATGCACTCTCTCACACAACAAATCCAGATCAGATCGCGATCTCACCTGTGCATCTTAGTGCCACTGACTTCCCTGACGCCCAATCTCAGTTATTGGCCATCCTCAACAAGCATCGCAACGTTGTTGCACTGACAGGTGAACAACTTGGACTGACGCACCTCATTACTCACAAAATTCCACTGGAACCAGGTACTCGCCCAATTTTTGTACCCGCATACAGATTGCCTCATTCTCAACGAGCTGTTGCAGACCGACTCATTGACGAGATGTTACACGATGGCGTTATTGAAGAAAGTACTTCACCGTGGAATGCTCCGTTAATCTTAGTACCCAAGAAGGATGGCTCTTGGCGTCCCGTCGTTGATTTCAGGAAACTTAATCAAGTTACGATTCCCGATCGATTTCCACTTCCTGTGCTTACTGACTTATTGCAGAACATAGGTCAGAATAAGGTTTTTTCCACACTTGATTTATTGCAAGGATTTTGGCAGATACCGCTCGACCCAGAAAGTCGAGAACTGACGGCGTTTTCCGTCCCTAATGGTCATTACCAGTACACTCGCATGCCTTTTGGCTTACGCAGCAGCCCTATTACCTTCTCAAGGCTTATGACAGACCTGTTTCGACGAATGATAGGAAATACCCTCATGGTCTACCTCGATGACCTCATTATCATGTCCAAGGATGTACCGTCACATCTCCAAAGTTTGGACCGAGTCCTTCAGAAACTAGCTGAAGCCAATCTGAAAATCAAACTCAGCAAATGCGCCTTCATGAGAGAAAAAATACAGTTTCTCGGCCATAGCGTCACCTCACAAGGCATCACCACTCTAGATTCAAAGATAGAAGCTGTCAAGAACTTTCCAGTCCCTCATAATGCTGAAGCTGTACAAAAGTTCGTAGGCCTAGCTGGATTCTACCGCCATTTCATTGCCGGTTATTCAGTGATTGCATCTCCTCTCACTCACCTCCTTAAGAAGGACGTTCCGTTCGTTTGGACAACTGATCAAGAGAAAGCATTTCAAACGCTCAAAGAAGCCCTGATATCTTCTCCCGTTCTCAAGTTCCCAGACTTCACCAAACCGTTCATTTTAGTTACTGACGCCAGTAACATTGGGTTAGGTGCCGTACTCGCTCAAACTAGCGACAGAAAGGAACATGCCATTGCATATGCGAGCCGAGTCCTCTCCAAAGCTGAAAAGAATTATTCGACAACCGAGCGTGAAGCGTTGGCTGTCGTGTGGGCACTCAAACATTTCAGAGATATCATCTATAACTACCCTGTCCATGTACTGACGGACCACCAAGCTATCATTCCCTTGTTCAGAGACAAGAACCCCATAGGCAAGTTTGCCCGTTGGTCGCTCACCATACAAGAGTTCCTACCCACGTTTGGATACTTACCTGGCAAACACAATGTAGTTGCCGATGCTCTCTCCCGTTACGTCGCTTCTGTTCACGTTGAATACCCTTCATTAGACTTGCGAGATGTAGAACTCGCACAACGTCAAGACCCAATGTGGGCACCGATCATAAGCTTTCTCGTGGACCCGCACACGACTCTTACGGTCAAGCCACCCGTACCACTCAAGGAACTAGTACTCTTAGATCATGTGCTCCATCGCAAGGTTATGCTTGGATCTCCTGCCAGACTGGTACATCAACTTGTTATTCCTGCGTCGATAGTTCCTACCGTGTTAAAACTTGTTCACGACGCCCCACACAGTGCGCATCCTGGCAAGGACCGCACCATCAAGCAAGCTCGTCTTACGTACTACTGGCCCAAAATGGCCAAACAGATTGAACGTCACGTGGATCAATGTCTAACCTGCCTAGCTCACAGAGGCCATGTTGCTGGCCCGAACCCGATTCAGTCTTACCCTACGACTAATGCACCTTGGGATCGTGTTTCTATGGATTTGTTAACAAATTTTGCTGAAACTTCCAGAGGAAATAAACATCTCCTAGTTATGGTAGATAACTTCTCTAGATACTGTGAACTGGTTCCAATTCCAAACAAGACTGCAGAAACTATAGCTAGTGCCTTTCATGATCATATAATTTGCAGGTATGGTCCACCTAGGGTTATACTCTCTGACAACGGCCCGGAATTCAACAATTCTGTTCTGGAACAACTGGCTACATTGTACAACATCAAAAAGTGTAATATAATGCCTTATCAGCCGGCTAGCAATGGCCTTGCTGAAAGAACTAACAAGAAGGTCCTTGACGCACTCAGAGTGACAGTCAATCGAGACAGTCACAAATGGGATGAACTTATGCCAATCGTCCAATGTTCGATAAACTCCTCTGTCAACTCCTCCATAGGAGACACACCTCACTTTGTGCTATTTGGGACAGACATGAGATTTCCTAATGCCATCATCTCCTCGCCGCCCGCGCCACTCTACAACTATGACGACTATGTTAAGGTCAAACGGAGAGACACTCAACTGGTGTTCCAGAGGGTCAAGGAACATCTCTCTAAAGCTACTGACGATTTCACGCGGTTACAAAACGCTCATGCTAAACCTACGAGAATAGGACCTGGATCTTTAGTAATGATCCTCAACCAGCGACGAGATGGTCCCATGTACAAACTGACTGAGAAGTTTCTTGGTCCTTACAGAGTTCTTGAGCATATCACAGGTAATAAGTACAAGCTGGAAAACCTAGCCACTGGAGAACAAGTACATGAGCATCTCAACCACATGAAATTAGCCCGTCTGACTGTCGACGATGACACCCAGACTCCTGTCCCTGACACTCCTGTCCCTGACAACGTACTGCCTGACCCTACCACTGTGACACCCACTTCGGTCTCAGACACGCCCAGCGATACTATCCCACCACGTGCTCACACATACAATCTTCGGTCCAGACCTGTTATTTCGACAGTACACCACCAACAGTCTGATGATTCATCTTCGTGTGACTGTGGTGTTCCAGTCTGTAAGGGACAATGGATGCGTTCTATCTGTTCCCCTCTCCCTGCCTGTTCGTACATGGCAGCGGAAGACTACATTCATGACGGACTAGCACCTAAGAATTCATAGTTTTATGACTAGATTAAGAGGGATTACAACAATCGTTTCGCACCCCTCGGTTCAATGTATATAGACCCTTCCACCTCAGGCATCTTCATTTGTAGTTTATTGATCTTGTTGTGTCTCTATACACTATGTAGGTCCTAGTGTTCCTGCCACGTTCATGCTCTCCATATTTTAGTGGAAATGTCGCTTATTCAATGTATTGCCATGTAATATATTGTGCCTACGTTAGTGTCTGCCGTTTATAATCTACTTAACAGATAACACTGTGGCTGAGCATCATGAATTCCTACGCGCAACTTCTGGTCCGCTGACTCTTCAACTATCACCTCTACCTGCAGCCGGACCTCCTGCCTCCAGTTTGCGCAGACATTTAGCTAGTTAGTCATGATGCTCCATGGATAGCTTAGTTTGAGGATTATATTTAAGAAATGTACTCATTATTCATGCATGTCCGAGACGGTTTTGGACGTCTCAAAAACTTGTTTGTTTACGGCCACTATAGGTAAATCACTGTATATAATGTTAGTTAGGTACACGCCCAAGGGTTGTCAATTTTTTCAAGCAGATCGCCGAGGACGCCGATGATAGCGTGCCGAGCGGTGTTGGACGCCAGTTCACCCTCACACATAGGGTGACCTATACCCTCTTAAGCTAAACAACTTAATAAGTATCAACAACGTGGTCAGCGTGGTCAGCAGATTTTAATGCAATCTGCCCTACCCAGCAGAGCTCAGACCAGACGCAGCCTGGGCATCGGAGCGTCCACACGCGCTCCCCTTCACACACTAGCTAGCTCCTGGCCCGGTGTACAAGAATATATATATTTATAATAAAACTAAGGAAAAGCAGCGGACGTTTGGTACTCCAATTCCTGCCCACAACTAATCATTCAACAACAACATCGTCAGATGAAACAGAATCAGTTTTACTAACATACCTGTGGATGAAACAATCGGGATGATAGCGGAGAATGTATCATGTTCTGGCTTGTACTCCTCTTGACATACCAGAAAACATTCTAAGGAAACTACTCCAACCTTGTACTAAAAAGGCACCCATCTTGAGCCCAGATGGGCACATGTATAAGCAAGTAGATGGGATCGCCATGGGTTCCCCACTAGGTGTCCTGTTTGCGAACTTCTACATGGGTACCATCGAGCAGAAGGTCTTTGTTGACTTGGACTTGAATCCTGCCATACTGCAGGTATGGCAGGATTGGCAGAACAAAAGAGGATGGTAGCCGAGGCTATTTCTAAAGAATGAGGTGATTTGATAAAATGCCATGCCCAAGATTACCAACCGAGTGCCGGCGGCTGGATGGAAATAGCCTCGGCTACCATCCTCTTTTGTCCGGTCGTGTTGGTCGAGCTGTTAAGGGATCCTGTACGCCAGCAGTGTGTTTCTGGCAGTATGGGTTCGAGTCACTTCTGGGGTGTGAGTTTTCTGTTGCATATAGTCCTGGGGACCATTCAGGCTTGTTTGCATATATATATATATATATATATATATATATATATATATATATATATATATATATATATATATATATTATATATATATATGTGTGTGTTTAATCACGTGTTTAATTTCGTGATATACGCACACATATATATATATATATATATATATATATATATATATATATATATATATATATATATATATATGTGTGTGTGTGTGTGTGTGTGTGTGTGTGTGTGTGTGTGTGTGTGTGTGTGTGTGTGTGTGTATGTGTGTGTGCGTGTGTGTGTGTGGTGTGTGTGTGTGTGTGTGTATGTGTGTGTGTGTATGTGTGTGTGTGTGTGTTGTGTGTATGTGTGTGTGTGTTTCATCTGCCGTTGGCAGCTGTAGAATGATTAGTTGTGGGCAGGAATTGAAGTACCAACATCTGCTGCTTTTCCTAGTTTTATTATAAAACTATATATATCTGTACACCGGGCCAGGGGCTAGCTAGGGTGTGAAGGGGAGCGTGTGTGCTCGCTCCGATGCCCAGGCTGCGTCTGGTCTCAGCTCTGCTGGGAAGGGCAGATTGCATTAAAATCTGCTGACCACGCTGACCACGTTGTTGATACTTATTAAGTTGTTTAGCTTAAGAGGGTATAGGTCACCCTATGTGTGAGGGTGAACTGGCGTCCAACACCGGTGAACTGGCGTCCAACACCGCTCGGCACGCTATCATCGCCGTCCTCGGCGATCTGCTTGAAAAATTGACAACCCTTG
>WNGS01152693.1:0-10836 GCA_020271785.1 Procambarus virginalis
TATATATATATATATATATATATATATAAGATCACCACATTCAAGATTCTCAGGGGAATCGACAGGGTTGATAAAGACAGCTGTTTAACACAAGGGGCACACACACTAGGGGACACAGGTGGAAACTGAGTGCCCAAATGAGCCACAGAGATATTAGAAAGAACTTTTTAGTGTCAGAGTGGTTGACAAATGGAATGCATTAGGAAGCGATGTGGTGGAGGCTGACTCCATACACAGTTTCAAGTGTAGATATGATAGAGCCCATTAGGCTCAGGAAACTGTACACCTGTTGATATACATATAATATGTCGTACCTAGTAGCCAGAATGCACTATTTGGCCTACTATGCAAGACTGGGTTTGCCTAATAAGCCAAATTTTCATGAATTTAAATATATTTTCTTATTTTTTCTTAAGAAATGATAAGTCTATCCATTTCATTATGTATAAGTTTATTTTTTTTAATTTGGTAGATATATGACCGAACCTAACCAACCCTACCTAACCTAACCTAACCTAACCTATCTTAACCTAACCTAAACTAACATAACTAAATCAATAATTTATGTTCTTAATATAATACAGTGGTACCTCGGAATGCGAGTGTCCCTGTATGCGAGTTTTTCGGAAGACGAGCAGAATTTCCTCAGAAATTGTCTCGGAACGCGAGGGTTACCTCGGGACACGAGTTTGTTGATACGCGTACAGGCCGACCTAGCGCGTGGTGGATCGGCGATCGTCGCCCCTCCGCCCCTCAGTTTACCATTGTCTCGCGCCCAGTGACTATCCCACATCAATTCTTCACCTGGATTTTCAGTGTTTTGTTGGATTTTTGGTCATTTGACTATACAATTTGTTATTATATATCTCACCATGGGTCTCAAGAAAGCCATTGATAAGGTTCAACCTAAGAAAATAGCTGTGAGTAGAGGCAGTAGAGGATGTCCCTCCTTGATTAAGAAAATGTGTGAAGTATGGGAAGAACTGCAAAGTTTTGTTGAAAAAACTCACCCAGATAAAGCTGTAGCAGGCCGTTGCATTGACCTTTTAAATGATAATGTGATGTCTTACTACAGACAAGTGTTAAAATGTAGGGAAAAACAAGTGTCTTTACAGAAATTCTTAGTAAGACAAGCAAGTCCTAGTGGTATGCTGGCAAAATGTGCCAGTGTGTGCATACCAGTGAAGTCCTCACTGCCTGATGTGATAATGGAAGGGGACTCCCCTTCCAAACAGTAACTCCTCTCCTCCTCCCCCCTCCTCACCATCTTCCATACGCCTACAGCATTCAAGAGCGAGGTAAGTAATAACTTGAACATAGTTTTGTAGGTTTATTTAGATGAATTAGGTATAAAAATTTAGTTTGATATGGGGTTTTTAGGGTAGTCAGGAACGGATTAATTTCCCATTATTTCTTATGGGGAAATTAGCTTCAGAATATGAGTTTTCGGAATACGAGGCGTCTCCAGGAACCAATTAAACTCTTTAACCGAGGTATGCCTGCCTATACTAATAATATATAAGACAGACCAATAGGAAACAATTTATTGAAAATAAAGAGAATCACTCGGCCTATTAGGCAAATCAGGCCTTGCATAGCAGGCCAAAAAGTACGTTCTGGCTACTAGGTACGACATATATACAGTATATATATATATATATATATATATATATACTGTAACGTAACTCCTGTAATGTAACTCCTTTTTTGTAACACAGTTCAAATAAAGCAAATATATATGTGTACACACATATATATAAATATATATATATATATATATATATATATATATATATATATATATATATATATATATATATATATATATATATATATTCATGAACTCAGTGCATATCATGTAATGACATCATGTGTGGTCATGTTGCAATACTTGTGTTGAGAATGTTGCTGATGGTAATGTTTATCTTGTGTGTTGTTGCCAGACACATATGATGTGGTGGTGACCACTGGCAGCCTGGTTGATAGCCATATGCCTGTTCAAGCCATCGATGAACTTATCCAGATTACCAAGCCAGGTGAGAAAACATAAATTGTATTCCCAACACACCCAATAGCCATTACAGAATACAGTTTTTAGGAGTAGATAATAATCAGTGGTTGCAGTACCACAACACTGAGATATTGTTCCTAGTCTGTTATTGTTGATCACCTTTATGTGATCATAAGACGGATAAAGTTCACTGTCCATCTACATCGTTTCATTCATTTTATGTGAAATGATTGATAAATGTGGATAAATCTTTCATATGAGCCTACTTCTCATCAAGGCTCCTGAGTGGGCTACACCTCAGGGTCTCACTGAGTGGGACTACACATCAGGGCTCCCTGAGTGGGTTACACCTCAGGAGCTCACTGAGTGGGACTACACATCAGGGCTCCCTGAGTGGGTTACACCTCAGGGGCTCACTGAGTGGGACTACACATCAGGGCTCCCTGAGTGGGTTACACCTCAGGGGCTCACTGAGTGGGACTACACACCAGGGCTCACTGAGTGGGACTACACACCAGGGCTCACTGAGTGGGACTACACACCAGGGCTCACTGAGTGGATTACACCTCAGGGGCTCACTGAGTGGGTTACACCTCAGGGTCTCACTGAGTGGGACTACACATCAGGGCTCCTGAGTGGGTTACACCTCAGGGGCTCACTGAGTGGGACTACACCTCAGGGTCTCACTGAGTGGGACTACACATCAGGGCTCCCTGAGTGGGTTACACCTCAGGGCTCACTGAGTGGGACTACACATCAGGGCTCCCTGAGTGGGTTACACCTCAGGGGCTCACTGAGTGGGACTACACATCAGGGCTCACTGAGTGGACTACACATCAGGGCTCACTGAGTGGGTTACACCTCAGGGCTCACTGAGTGGGACTACACATCAGGGCTCCCTGAGTGGGTTACACCTCAGGGGCTCACTGAGTGGGACTACACATCAGGGGCTCACTGAGTGGGACTACACATCAGGGCTCACTGAGTGGGACTACCACCAGGGGCTCACTGAGTGGGACTACACACCAGGGCTCACTGAGTGGGACTACACACCAGGGCTCACTGAGTGGGACTACACACCAGGGCTCACTGAGTGGGACTACACACCAGGGCTCACTGAGTGGGACTACACACCAGGGCTCACTGAGTGGGACTACACACTAGGGCTCACTGAGTGGGACTACACACAGGGATCACTGAGTGGGACTACACATCAGGGATCACTGAGTGGGACTACACACCAGGGCTCACTGAGTGGGACTACACACCAGGGCTCACTGAGTGGGACTACACACCAGGGCTCACTGAGTGGGACTACACACCAGGGCTCACTGAGTGGGACTACACACCAGGGCTCACTGAGTGGGACTACACACCAGGGCTCACTGAGTGGGACTACACACCAGGGCTCACTGAGTGGGACTACACACCAGGGCTCACTGAGTGGGACTACACACCAGGGCTCACTGAGTGGGACTACACACCAGGGCTCACTGAGTGGGACTACACACCAGGGCTCACTGAGTGGGACTACACACCAGGGCTCACTGAGTGGGACTACACACCAGGGCTCACTGAGTGGGACTACACACCAGGGCTCACTGAGTGGGACTACACACCAGGGCTCACTGAGTGGGACTACACACCAGGGCTCACTGAGTGGGACTACACATCAGGGCTCACTGAGTGGGACTACACACCAGGGCTCACTGAGTGGGACTACACACCAGGGCTCACTGAGTGGGACTACACACCAGGGCTCACTGAGTGGGACTACACACCAGGGCTCACCGAGTGGGACTACACACCAGGGCTCACTGAGTGGGACTACACACCAGGGATCACTGAGTGGGACTACACATCAGGGATCACTGAGTGGGACTACACACCGGGCTCACTGAGTGGGACTACACACCAGGGCTCACTGAGTGGGACTACACACCAGGGCTCACTGAGTGGGACTACACACCAGGGCTCACTGAGTGGGACTACACACCAGGGCTCACTGAGTGGGACTACACATCAGGGCTCACTGAGTGGGACTACACACCAGGGCTCACTGAGTGGGACTACACATCAGGGCTCACTGAGTGGGACTACAAACCAGGGCTCACTGAGTGGGACTACACACCAGGGCTCACAGAGTGGGACTACACACCAGGGCTTACTGAGTGGGACTACACACCAGGGTTCACTGAGTGGGACTACACATCAGGGCTCACTGAGTGGGACTACACACCAGGGCTCACTGAGTGGGACTACACACCAGGGCTCACTGAGTGGGACTACACACCAGGGCTCACTGAGTGGGACTATACACCAGAGCTTTGTGAGTGGGACTAAACACCAGGACTCCCTAATGTTGCATATTGTTACGTGGACGTCTGTCACCTTATGTCAGACGTCTGCAGCAGCTGAAGGAGGCATTCGAGCAGAATTTTGTGTTAAGTTTCACTTACGAGATGGAGAATGATGGGAAGCTGCCCTTTCTAGATGTAATAGTCACGGAAAGGAACGAAGGCTTGCACACTGCAGTCTACACTAAGGAAACAAACATAGGAATGGGCCTCACTGCCAATAGAAACTGCCCAGAATGGTACAAAAGGAGTGTTGTCAACACTTATGTTGACCGGGCTCTCAGTCACAGCTCAGGATGGAAGCAAGTCGATGAAGAACTCTGTAGGGTAAGGCAGGTCCTAGTCAACAATGGCTTCTTTAACGCTTATGTTGAAGACGTTATAAAAAGAAAAATGAAACGCCATGCAACCTCTGAAGAGTCAACTAGCACAACACTTGTACCCTCTATTAGACTGTTTTACAGGAACTTCTTTTCGATGGTTCACGAGATCGAGGAAAGGGTCCTAAAAGATATTATTAATAGGGTAGTTATCCGTACAGACAAAAGTCAGAAAATACAATTGACAATTTATTAAAAAAAAACAAAAAAAACGGCCAACCTACTCATGAAAAACTTCCAAAACAACAAACAGAACACCTTGAAGGAAACCAATGTCGTGAATGCCTTCCCATGCCCACTTGGGTATTGTAAGCCACAAAGATCTCAGTATATAGGCAAGACAACAACATCTCCTTTTAGGTGATTAAGAATGCACAAACAACAGGGCTCCATCAAGGAACATATAATCTCTTCTAACAATCAGACCATCCTCAGAGAATGTATGTATGTATGTATATATATATATATATATATATATATATATATATATATATATATATATATATATATATATATATATATATAATATTATATATATATATGCATATATATATATATAAATATATATATATATATATATATATATATATATATATATATATATATATATATATATATATATCACTAAGAACTCTTTGACCCGGCCAGGATTCGAACCCATGCCGTCCAGGATCACCCCTAAACGTACACAGTACCGTGACCACCGCACCAATGATCGTCTATAAGGATTGGTCAGTCATGGTGCTTATTAACTAAGCTCCCTGACTGACCAACCCCCGACAACACTCATGGATCCATTTGGGTACAGTTTTTCATCAAATTCTGGCGCATGTACGGGCCGCACTGAGTCTAACATGTGTGAGAAAGCTGCATGAACGCGCAAGCCATATATCACATGAAAAACTGTACCCAAATGGATCCATGAGTGTCGTCGGGGGTTGGTCAGTCAGGGAGCTTAGTTAATAAGCGCCATGACTGACCAATCCTTATAGACGATCATTGGTGCGGTGGTCACGGTACTGTGTACGTTTAGGGGTGATCCTGGACGGCATGGGTTCGAATCCTGGCCGGGTCAAAGAGTTCTTAGTGATATATGGCTTGCGCGTTCATGCAGCTTTCTCACACATGTTAGACTCAGTGCGGCCCGTGCATGCGCCAGAATTTGATGAAAAACTGTACCCAAATGGATCCATGAGTGTCGTCGGGGGTTGGTCAGTCAGGGAGCTTAGTTAATTAGCGCCATGACTGACCAATCCTTATAGACGATCATTGGTGCGGTGGCACGGTACTGTGTACGTTTAGGGGTGATCCTGGACGGCATGGGTTCGAATCCTGGCCGGGTCAAAGAGTTCTTAGTGATATATGGCTTGCGCGTTCATGCAGCTTTCTCACATATATATATATATATATATATATATATATATATATATATATATATATATATATATATATATATATATATATATATATATATATATATATATATATATATATATATATATATATATATATATATATATATATATATATATATATATATATATATATATATATTATGTGACGGTGTTCCCCCCCTTTTTAATTCTCCCACGCCTGCTGTAAGAGTCATGTCCACTATTCCTGAGCGTTCTCTACATTGCAGGCATCAATTGAACATATGTGGGAGAGAGTAGTATTCTCGAAGAGCCGAGAAATTTGCGAAAATAGAACATTTTGTCCTGTGGGATAGGCCCTTTAGGGAGCCAATATGGCGCTGGCGAGTCTGTTCTCCCGCCAAAACTGTGTGACGTCAGTGGCGCCAGATTGGTCACCGTCAGCGACGTGGCACTGGGAGCCAATGAAAACCAACTTTGGGAAAAGTGACGTCACATAGGCATGGGGAGTCCGGCCGTGTTGGCGCCAAGGCGATATCAGTCTTTCACGACACGTCCGAGAGGTAGGACGCGCGATCGGTCATCCTGTCAGAGTGACGGATTTACCGAACTCCGGTGGACGTAAGCGTCTCCAGTTGTTGGCACGCACTCTGTGAGGTCTTCCTGCAACCCAGATGTGGCTCAGATAAGGAATTGACAGAATATTGAGCAACAAGTGCTCAGGGGACAGGTGCGTTGCAAGAAGTGGGCCGGGCATCGACGTGTGTCGTCATTGGCGGTTCACCAGTATAAGAGACAGCTTAGTGGCCGGGCCACCCACCGTGAGTGAACTGGGTTGACAGCCTTGTCAACCAGGTTGAACGTGTGATCGACGATCCTGTCAAGCTTGACAGTAACCCCACCTTCGTGGAACCCTACAAGTCAACAGTTGGATGCAAGCACGTCGAGAAGTCTTCCCAAATACCTAGCGATATATCTAGACGACGAGGGAATTGACAGTGTTGTGAGCTTCAAGTGCTCTGAAGTCGGGTGCTGTGCGTGTGGAGCTTAAGCAGCATCGTCTGGGACGGCTGGTAACTTCACAGTGACTTCGTAGTGGTGAGAGGCAGTTCCTCTGGGAGTACAGTGACAAGAACTAATTGGGAAACGTGCGACGACCGCCGAGACGTAGGCTGGCTGCCGTAGTTGGGAGGAAAGTTGACAGCCAGGAGACCGACTTCAACCCTGCGACGTACTGTAGAGGAAGGAGCACGGACCTGCAGTGTACAGAAGCGGCGAGACGCGACATCCTAAGGCGTGGGGCTTGTGTTTCTGGATGGTGAACGAGGCGAGAGCCTGGTCCAGGAGCTACAACCCAACTGTCATCCTAGGATAGGTGAAGTAGGTGTTTACAGTTACCCTCCCATTTCCCCTTTAGTTAGCTATACATTTTCTTGTCAGGATATTTTATATGTCGTGAGTAAGTCTCACTTGAGTTTAAGTCACAGAGTGCACAGTATGTGGTGAGCCTGCCCAGAGCGCTCACAGTATCAGTTTACATATATATCTATGTGTGGGTGTGTGCAAGCACCAAGATTCATCAGAGAATTTACTGTGACTATTATTAATCTCCAGTGAGTATTATTGTTATATATATTGGTAGTAAACCAGATATTGGTGTATTGATCTATTGATATAAATGCCTGTGGATTGATCTCTATAATCTATTGATATAAATGCCTGTGGATTGATCTCTATAATCTATTGATATAAGTGCCCGTGTGTTGATCTCTATAATCTATCGATATAAATGCCTGTGTGTTGATCTCTATGATCTATTGATATAAATGCCTGTGTACTGATCTCCATGATGTATATATATATATGCCTGAAATTTGATTACTGATTTATATATGACATGCCTGTGTACTGAATAATTATATACGTGAAGTGATTGCCAGTGATATCTCTTTAAGAGAAAGTATAGATCTAAAGAAAAGTTCAGTGATCAAGCGAGTGCATTCACAGTAAATATTATTAAGAATAGAGTAATCTTTTGGTACGGTGGAAAGTCACTGTGAGAGTATTGTGAATAAGATGTTGATCGTGAGGCCAGTGAAATCATATGTAAGCCATGTGAATGTTGAATAGTGTTTTGGAAAAAGTTAAATAAACGGGGATCGTGACAGAATTAGAAAACAAGTACTAGTCTGTTCCCACGATCGCGAGGGGCCCGGTCAGCTGACATTCTGACAGGTGACACGTGCCGATGTTACCATATCGGTGCGCTCTAGAATATTATGCTATGAATGGAGCAATTGTCATATATTAATCCTGATACATTGATGCATATATATTTCTCGTTGTCTTTTAAGTAAAATACCAAAACTCTTTGGTGTTTGATATCATCCCTTCCATTTATCTTGTGACCGTGTAACGAAGTAAAGCTGAGTGACCTGCCTGATACCATATTATTGGAATTTGCTCTTGCCACAATTACACCTGACCACTGCAGTGTTACTGGACACAAGAAAACCAGTTGGCGACCTTGAAGGCGGTGTAAGAGTTCGGTGTCGGGACGGGCCACAGATTGAGGGAACGATCTGTGCCCCCACTCATCTTACAATTTAAAGGCCGGTTGTGAGACTGACTGGGATACTCTCCGAGGCGAGCAGTGGAGCCTAGAGGATTGAGGGAAGACCCGCCGAATGACGGTGAGTAAGGGTTATTGTCGGAGCAACCACCTGGAAAGGAGATCCAGTCTACCTTTGCTTTAACCCTTCACTAACGAGAACACCGTGAAACCCCGACAATATATATATATATATATATATATATATATATATATATATATATATATATATATATATATATATATATATATATATATATATATATATATTATTATTAAATATGACCGAAAAAGTAAGATTTATAATTCTAATACGAATTTTCTCAATATTTCTTATGTTTCTTTTTACTGTTGATGGTAATTGAAAAATCAGTTCTCAAATTCATTTTTATTTCTAGTCTGACGCGACACTTGAACGCATTTCGTAATAACTTATTACATTTTCAAAGACTTTTAGTTTACACACACACAACTATAACCTGCAAACACTAAACAGCTTTCTTACTACGCTATGGTCTAAACAGCTTTCATTTTATACCCGCATTTTGGGTGAGGTGATATGTTACAACAGTTTTGGATGAGGTGAACAAAAATTTTCAACACAGGACAGAACACGAAATACTGGGTATTAATTGGCACCCTTCAGAGGTGCCAATTAAAGAGGAACCCTTCTTGAGCCCGGATGGGCACATGTATCAGCAAGTAGATGGGGTTGCCATGGGTTCTCCCCTAGGTGTCCTGTTTGCGAACTTCTACATGGGTACCATCGAACAAAAGGTCTTAGTCGACATGAATTTGAAACCGGCCATATACTGCAGGTATGTTGACGACATTTGTACATATGTACCTGATGTCAGACATCTGCAGGAGCGGAAGGAGGCATTTGAGCAGAATTCTGTGTTGCATTTCACTTACGAGATGGAGAAGGATGGGAAGCTGCCCTTTCTAGATGTAACATTCATGGAAAGGAGCGGAGGTTTCCACACTGTAGTCTACACTAAGGAAACAAACATAAGAATGTGCCTAAATGCCAACAGTGACTGCCCAGACAGGTACAAGAGGAGTGTTGTTAACGCTTATGTCGACCGTGCTCTCAGCCACAGCTCAGAATGGAAGCAAGTCGACGAAGAACTCTGTAGGGTAAGGCAGGTCCTAGTCAACAACGGCTTCTCCAATGGTTTCGTTGAAGACATCATAAGAAGGAAAGTGAAACGCCATGCAACCTCTGAAGAGACAACTAATACAACACCTATACCCCCTATTAGACTATTTTATTGGAACTTCTTTTCCACAGCTCATAAAATGGAGGAAAGGGTCCTAAAAGATATTGTTATTAGAAATGTTATCCCTACAGACAAAAATCAGAAGATACAACTGACGATTTACTATAAAACCAAGAAAACTGCCAGCCTACTCATGAGAAACTCTCCAGACACTGAGCAGAACGGTCTAAAAGAGACCAACGGCGTCTATGCCTTCAAATGCCCTCTTGGGGACTGTAAGCCTCAAAAAACTCAGTATATAGGCAAGACAACAACATCTCTTTCCAGGCGTTTAACGATGCATAAGCAACAAGGCTCCATTAAGGAACATATAATCTCGTCCCACAACCAAACCATCACCAGAGAAATCTTAGCAAACAACACAGAAATCATTGATAGATACAGTGACAGCAGGTGGCTTGACATCTGCGAGGCACTACACATCAAGAAGTCAACACCAGCAATCAACAGCCAGTTAATGCACAACTATATTCTACCACTTCAAGACTCCGCTCCAACATAGAAGCATCAAGAAATATGGGCCAATAGGCCGTCTGCAGTTACAGATCTATTCTTCCCTTTAGCTTATACCCATTGTTCCGTGTTCTGTTTTTTGTTGAAAGTTTGTTTTTCACCTCATCCAAAATATGTATTACATCACCTCACCCAAATGCAGGTATGAAAGAGCCAATGTTGTTTCAGTATAGTTGTGTGTGTGTGTAAACTAAAGTCTTTGAAAATGTAATTAGTTTTACGAAACGCGCTCAAGTGTCGCGTCAGACTAGAAATAAAAATAAATTTTGGAGAATTGATTTTCATTTACCATCAACAGTAAAAAGAAA
>WNGS01152707.1:0-11981 GCA_020271785.1 Procambarus virginalis
GTGTGGTGTGGTAAACCAGTGTTGGTGTGTGGTGTGGTAAACCAGTGTTGGGGTGTGGTGTGGTAAACCAGTGTTGGTGGTGTGGGTGGTAAACCAGTGTTGGGGTGTGGTGTGGTTTGGTAAACCGTGTTGGAGTGTGGTGTGGTAAGCCAGTGTTGGTGTGTGGTGTGGTAAACCAGTGTTGGGTTGTGGTGTGGTAAACCAGTGTTGTGGTGTGGTAAACCAGTGTGGGGTGTGGTAAACAGTCGAACTGATGTTAATAAATGGTCCACATGATGTTAGTTAGCAACCAACCAGCACCACCACTAAGCGGCATCATAAACACACAAATATATTACCTGACATCAGCTGAATCTTGCCCCAGATAGGCCTACTGACCTCTTGTGTGGGAGCTGGGGTGAAGGAGCTCTGGAGCCGGGCGGAGACATTGTAAACAAGGAGAGAGAGGAGGCAGGAGGAGGAGGAGACGAGAGGCACGAGGGAAAGATAAAGCATAAGATAGAAAACATGAAGTTGCAAGGCAAGCAGCGGACCATAAGAACTTGTGAGGGTCTCAGAGCGACCCATTAGTGAGGAGTCTCTGGCCTAACATGCTCTGGTGATGGGTCCTTTATGGTGTGGGGGCCCCTTCTCCCTCTCACCCCCTTCTGTATCACTCCCTTCTTTCCTTTCCCTGGCCTATTCCTATTTCCCATTCACGTCCAATCATCTTTCTCTTTCCTCCCAGTCTCCACCCTCCTCTCTCCTCCCACACGCACCACCGCCCTACGTTTTTATGGGAGTAAAAATGACGGAGGCGAGTAAGTAAAAAATAAGTTTGGGAAATGTGAAAAGTATAAAGTTATGATATCAAGCAGGCTGTCAGCCTTGCTGACACCAAATTATGACAGCAGGCAGTCTGTCAGCCTTGTTGACATATGTTATGACAGCATGTGGGCTGTCAGTCATGGTGACACCATGTTATGACAGCAGGTGGGCTGTCAGCCATGGTGACACCATGTTATGACAGCAGGTGGGCTGTCAGTCATGCTGACACCATGTTATGACAGCAGGTGGGCTGTCAGCCATGGTGACACCATGTTATGATCCACGGTGTCACGCCTTATCAGATCCACGCCCTCCTCGTCCGTCGCAATGCCTCGGCGTTACAGCACAGACAGGGAACGCCTCCATGGCGATTCCTTTCTCGTCCCCGCAGGCGTCGAACACTTCGCCTTTCTTCTCTAAGTGCTCCAAGCACTCCTCGTCCTTCAAGAGGTTCGGTAGGACACGTCCCCACATGCATCATTTCCCAAAATGACCTGTGCCTCCCTCGTGGGCATCGTCGCACAGACCCCCACTACTAGGGTTTGGCATCCATAAACCGAACTCAGGGTTACCCGGTGTAGGGGCATCTGCACTGGGCCTCCCACAGTGGTCACACTTGCCTCACCTACACAGGTATTCTCGTGACACTCAGGGAAAAGGGTTTCTGCTCACCAGGGTAAATTCCGCCCCAGTATCTCTCAGCATCATTACCGGGATAGGGTCTGCGTCCCCCACCCTTACAGTTCCCTTACGCACGAATGGGTTAGCCTCCTTCTTCCTACGTACGGGTCCATCCCGCACTCCTTCGGCTAATTGATCCTCTACCCGTACAAAAGCAACGTAACCCCGCTGCTTAGGACGTCTGCATTCGCGCGCCATGTGTCCTATCAACCCGCAGTTGAAACAGCGGATCCTTCTCCTCCCGCTGACTTCTCTTGCGCCTTCCAAAGACTCATGCTCAGCTTCTCCGGCCGTGACGATAACAAGATCTCTTGAGCTCTCCCTCGGTGACTTCTTCGGCGGTTCCACAGCACTCTTCTGTCCTCTGCTGTTTCCATTTGAGGGTAGGACTGGGAGAACTCGGTCCCATCCTCCATCCGTCCGACCTTCTCTTCTGAGTTTTAGGGCACTTACGTTTATCCGCCCATTTATTAAAACTCTTCAATCTGTTCTCCCTTCGTGCCGTCTTAATTCTCGCTTGTTCTGCTTTAGCGGCCTCCATCTTTATCCTAGCCAGTTCAGCCTTGGCCGTTTCTTGTTCGGCCTTGGCTCTCTCTTGTTCAACTTTAAATTTTTCCTGTTCAGCTTTAGCCTTTTCTTGTTCGGCTTTAGCTTTCTCTTGCTCAGCTTTAGCTCGCTCCTGCTCGGCTTTGGCTTTCTCTTGCTCAAGCCGAGCCTGCCTCTCTTCACGTTGCAGCTGCACTTCATTGTCTCCTGGTTCCAATTTTGGTTTCACCTCGCGCCTCTCAAGGCTGCTTTCCCTGCTGCTACTTGAGTTTACATTAATTCCTTCGTCACTTGGCGCATCATCGGTTTCCACTGAATTTCTTCCAACCTATCGGATTCTTCTCTACGCAGCTGTGCTTCTTCGCGCTTCAGCTGAGCTTCTCGTTCTTCTCTGCGCAGCTGTGCCTCTCTTTCTGCTTCCTTGCGCTTCAGCTGTGCCTGTGCTCTCTTTCTGCTTCTTGTTTCCTTAACCAAGTCCGCAGTGCGTCTCGTCTATCCTCTATCTTACCATGCCTACCCTTTAGGCCAAAATGGTCTTCCAACATACTTATCTGCCTCACAGTGCACGTGTCTAGAATCTTCTCGTCTTGAGTTTTGCAGAACATGCTTACTCTGTCTATTTGTGTTATTGCCCTGATTTCCTTTCGTTTACCAGACGCCCTATCTGACTTCAACCTAACACCATACATTTTAGCGATCAACCAAAGTTGTTCCTGGGTACACTCTTGCAAGATTTCATCATCCCCTGTATCAATGTACTTCTGGGCTCTAGCAAGGTCTCTCTCCGAACTTCTAAAACTCATGATCGCTGTCATCCTGTCCTCCAACTTGTGACTGCGAGTGAAAACTTAGGCCTGATACCTAATACCACAATTACAACATTGATCTTGCTCGTGATCCTGGCAAGGTCGCCAATGTCGGGGTTTCATGGTGTTCTCGTTAGAGAAGGGTTAAAGCAACAGTAGACTGGATCTCCTTCCAGGTGGTTGCTCCAACAATAACCCTTACTCACCCGTCGTTCGGCGGTGTCATGTTCACAGAAAATGGTACCATCCGTTTTCTATGTGCGGCGGCTGGACACTAGACTAGAGGACGTAAACAGAGCGCACAGGACGCCTGCCAAGCTTGGGAGCCATAGTCATGTAATCGTTCATTGTTATTAAAGTCAGTAACCAGAAATGACTTTACACTCAACCTTACTACCAAGACTATCTCAGCTACACCAGACACCACACTGGCGACGAGGATGAACTGGGAACGCAGGTATTTTGTTCAACAAACACAAGAAAGGAGCATGCTGTCTCGCCCAGAGAGGGAGGAGCTGTCTGTGAGCGCCATGCCCGGTGCTGTATGCACCCCCTGCTGTGGGTGCTTGACTGTTGCTGTGTGCTGATCGTTGCTGTGTGCTGGCCGTTGCTGTGTGCTGGCCAATGCTGTGTGCTACCCAAGCTGTGCTGAGTGTTGCTGTGAGAGAGGAATCTGCCGACGCTGTGTACGAAACGACGCTTTGATGCAGTGTACAAAACCCGATGTTTTGGTTACGAAACGACGCTTCGTGCTACAAAATTCTTCAAGCTGTGAACCTAACTGCTGTCTACTGCTCCAACTGCTGCCTACGCTGCCTACTGCTGACAACTGCTGACTACTGCTGCTGCTACTGCTGCCAATTGCTGTACCAACTGCTAACAACTGCTGTGTTGCTGTGAGTAGGAACAACACAGTACACAAGGGCTAGGTAAGAAGTCAGTTGCTGCTGTGTTGTGCACTGTTGTGAACTTTTGCATTGAAATGCTTGTGTGCTTTGCAAAATTAAAGTATTACAGTGAATCTTTAATAACATACAGTGCAGAAAGTGTTATATATTCTGAGGAACATTTTAAGTGATAAGTTTAAATTTATTCAGTAAAAATGGCAAATATACCTCAGTTTCTGCCATTTGATCCTGACTGTGACCAGACAAACCTGTCACAGAGGTGGGTCAAATGGCTTAAAAGGTTTGAAAATTGTTGATAGTTTCTGATATCAAAAGTGCTGAAAGAAAGCGTGCTTTCTCTGCTTCATTATGCAGGTGATAGAGTTTGTGATATCTTTGATACACTGAAAGATACTGGTGGTGCTAAAGATTATGACACTGCCAGGGCCAAATTAACTGAGCATTTCAAACCAAGGCAAAATACTGCTATGGAAATTATGCATTTCAGGAGAGCAAAACAACTCTCTAATGAAAACTGTTGATCAATACCATAACACGTCTGCAGGGTTTAGCAGCCCATGTGAGTTTGCCTGATGTTGACAAGGAAATCAAACAGCAAATAATTGAAACATGCACATCTACACGTCTCCGTCGAAGAGCTCTAGAACTTGTGATGATGAAAGTTCTCTTACCAAGATACTGGATATGGCTCGTCGAATGGAAGATGCTGCACGTGATGCTCGTGTCATGGAGTGCAGTGCCAACAACGGGTCTGCCACTGTTACTAACAGTCGAAGTATGCAAGGTTCAGGGAGTACACCATGATCGTAGAAGATATCTGCCAAACCTAACATTAAATGAGCCGAGAACCACATCACAACTGGAGTCATGGAAACAAGACTCAAGCAGTCACAACGACTCACATCATATATGAGAGAAGAGAGAGAGAGATGATGAAGAGAGAGAGAAGAAAAAATAAAAAAAAACTGAAATATATATATATATGCTATATTATATATATTATATATATATATCTATATATATATATAATTATATATATATATTATATATATATATATATATACATATATATATTATATATTATATATATATTATATATATTATATTCTCTATATTACCTCTATAATATATATTCACTAAGGACTCTTGACCCGCCAGCTTCGAACCCCTTTTGCCGTCCCAGGATCACCCCTAAACGTACACAGTACCGTGACCACCGCACCGCACCAATGATCGTCATGATAGACGATCATTGTGCGGTGGTCACGGTACTGTGTACGTTTAGGGGTGATCCTGGACGGCATGGGTTCGAATCCTGGCCGGGTCAAATTTTTAAGAGTTCTTAGTGATATATGGCTTGCGCGTTCATGCATCTTTCTCACATATATTATATATATAGATAATATAAGATATATATATATAGATATATTTATAGATATATATATATATAATATATATATAATATAGAAATAGATATATATATATATATATAATATATATAGATAATAGCTATATATATTCTAATATATATATATATATATATATATATATATATATATATGTGAGAAAGCTGCATGAACGCGCAAGCCATATATCACTAAGAACTCTTTGACCCGCCAGGATTCGAACCATGCCGTCCAGGATCATCTCTAAATGTTCTCAGTACCGTGACCACCGCACCAATGATCATATATATATATATATATATATATATTTAGTGCGTTCATATATATATATATTATATATATATATTAATATATATATATATTAGTATATTTTTTTTTGGTAGCAGTCTTTCTTGTAAACATATATTATTAAATATGACCGAAAAAGGTAAGATTAATAATTATTAATAATTATGTGGGAGAGAACAGTATTCTCGATGAGCCGAGAATTTTGCGAAAATGTAGTATTTTGCCTGTGGGATAGGCCCTTTAGGGAGCCAATATGGCGGGGGCGAGTCTGTTCTCCCGCCAAAACTGTGTGACGTCAGTGGCGCCAAGGATTGGTCACCGTCAGCGACGTGGCACTGGGACCCAATGAAAACCAACTTTGGGAAAAGTGACGTCACATAGGCATGGGGGAGGGAGTCCGGCCGTGTTGGCTCCGAGACGATATCAGTCTTTCACGACACATCCGAGAGGTAGGACGCGCGATCGTCATCCTGTCAGAGTGACGGATTTACCGAACTCCGGTGGATTTAAGCGTCTCCAGTTGTTTGGCACGCACTCTGTGAGTCCTTCCTGCAACCCAGAAGTGGCTCAGATAAGGAATTGACAGAATATTGAGCAACAAGTGCTCAGGGACAGGGGTGTGGCAAGAAGTGGGCCGGGCATCGACTTGTGTCGTCATTGGCGGTTCACCCAGTATAAGAGACAGATTAGTGGCCGGGCCACCCACCGTGAGGGAACGGGGTTGACAGCCTTGTCAACCAGGTTGAACGTGTGATCGACGATCCTGTCAAGATTGACAGTAAATCCACCTTCGTGGAACCCTACAAGTCAACAGTTTGGATGCAAGCACATCGAGAACTCTTCCCAAATACCTAGCGATATATCTAGACAACGGGGGAATTGACAGTGAAGTGAGCTTCAAGTGCTCTGAAGTCGGGTGCTGCTGTGCGTGGAGCTTATGCAGCATTCGTCTGGGATGGCTGGTAACTTCACAGTGACTTCGTAGTGGTGAGAGGCAGTTCCTCTGGGAGTACAGTGACAAGAACTATTTGGGAAACGTACGACGACCGCCGAGACGTTAGCTGGCTGCCGTAGTTGGGAGGAAATTTGATGGCCAGGAGACCGACTTCAACCCGCGACGTACTGTAGAGGAAGGACACGGACTGCAGTGTACAGAAGCGGCGAGACGCGACATACTAAGGCGTGGGGCTTGTGTTTCTGGATGGTATACGAGGCGAGAGCTGGTCCAGAGCTACACCCAAACTGTCATCCTAGGATAGGTGAAGTAGGTGTTTACAGTTACCGTCCCATTTCCACTTTAGTTAGCTATACATTTCTTGTCAGGATATTTTATATGTCGTGAGCAAATCTCACTTGAGTCTAAGTCAAAGAGTGCACAGTATGTGGTGAGCCTTCCCAGAGCGCTCACAGTAATCAGTTTACATATAATCTATGTGTGGGTGTGTGCAAGCTCCAAGATTCATCAGAGAATTTACTATACTATTATTATTAATTTACCGTGAGTATTATTATTAATATATATATTGGTGGTAAACCAGATATTGGTGTGTTGATCTCTATACTCTATAGATATAAATGCCTGTGTTGATTTCTTAATCTATCGATATAAATGCCTGTGGATTGATCTCTATAATCTATTGATATAAATGCCTGTGGATTGATCTTTATATCTATCGATATAAATGCCTGTGTGTTGATCTCTATGATCTATTGATCTAAATGCCTGTGTATCGATCTTCATGATGTATATATTATATATATATTGCCTGAATTTGATTACTGATTTATATATATGACATGACTGTGTACTGAAAAATATAATATACGTGAAGTGCTTGCCAGTGATATCTCAGTGAGAGAAATATAGATATAAAGAAAAGTTCAGTGATCAAGTGGGTGCATTCACAGTAAATATTATTAAGATTAGAGTAATCTTTTGGTACGGAGAAAAAGCCACTGTGAGAGTATGTGAATAAGTGTTGATCGTTGAGGCCAGTGAAATCATAAGTAAGCCATGAGAATGTTGAATAGTGTCTTGGAAAAAGTTAAATAAACGGGATCGTGACAGAATTATAAAAAAAGTACTAGGTCTGTTCCCATGATCGCGAGGGTCCGGTCAGCTGATATTCTGACAGGTGACACGTGCCGATGTACCATATCGGTGAGCTCTAGAATATTTTGCTATGAATGGAGCAACTGTCATATATTATTGCTGATACATTGATGCATATATATTTCTCGTTGTCTTTTAAGTAAAATACCAAACTCTTTGGTGTTTGATATCATCCCCCTCCATTTATCTTGTGAACGTGTAATGATGTAAAGTAGAGTGACTGCCTGATACTATATTACTGGAATTGCTCTTGCCACAATTACACAACATCACTGTAGTGTTACTGGACACCTAAAAAACCAGTTGGCGACCTTGAAGGCTGTGTAAGAGTTCGGTGTCGGGGGCGGGCCACAGATTGAGGGAACGATCTGTGCCCCAACTCATCTTACAATCTAAAGGCCGGTTGTCAGATCGACTGGGGTACTCTCCGAGGGCCAGCAGTGGAGCCTAGAGGATTGAGGAAAGACCCGCCGTGGTGTCCTGTGTGTAGCTGAGAAGTCTTGGTAGTAAGGTTGATAGTAAAGTCATTCCTGGTTACTGACTTTAATAACAATGAACGATTACATGACTATGGCTCCAAGCTTGGCAGGCGTCCGTGCGCTCTTGTTTACGTCCTTAGTCTAGTGTCCAGCCGCCGCACATAGAAAACGTATGTTACCATTTTCTGTGAACATGACATCCCTCCTTTTCTTTAAAAAGAATGAATACAGGATGTCTACCATGCTTGTAGCACAAAGCAAGTTATTGACACAAAGTAAATTATTAACATATCAAGAGATATTGCATACATTTAGCATTAATTAAAACACACAAAAATTTAAACAATCTTTACCACAAAGGAATTCAAATGTTAAATATAAATATGCAATGTTAAACAACATGAAA
The DNA here is from genome assembly GCA_020271785.1 of Procambarus virginalis. NCBI lineage: Eukaryota > Metazoa > Arthropoda > Malacostraca > Decapoda > Cambaridae > Procambarus > Procambarus virginalis. The sequence goes on from WNGS01152707.1 coordinate 8,441, forward strand.
GAAAATGTAATAAAAAGTTACAAAATATTGAATGAGAGACCTACATTATTCAAACAATATTAAATTTAGTTCAGCATAACAAGTAATACTTTGCATTACATAGGAACACAATTAATCATCATATCGAGTAGGGCGTTTAACATGTCGTTTTGGACGAGAGTCCTTAAATACAAAAACATCCCTCGATGAATTGTTTATCTTTATCGAGTTATAACTCATTTTTTCTTTTCTTTGACTGACTTTGCACTTCATCATTTTCTACACTATTTGGAATCACTTTGAAATAAGCCATACTACGTGCTATACTATGATCTCTATTAATCGCTGTTACCATATTTCCTTTCACACTAATCACTTTATATGGTTTTGTATCATACGGCATATCAGCTTTCCCTCTTTTTTCTTTTTAACGACAACCGTATCTCCAACCTTTATGAATTGTTCCTTTGCACGTTGATCATGAGCAATTTTCAATTTTGCCTTGGGCTAGTGCATCCTTCTGGCGAGACGTTATCCGTTACCTTGGCTGGCATGACATGTAGTGCGATCCTCATAGGAGTCCAAATAAAGTTCGCCAGGCGACTTGCCAAGTATTCCATGCGGTGTTGCACGGTAGTTCCTGAGAAAAGCATACATAGCTTGTTTCCAGATCGTCCTTCGGCATGAGACAGCGTACAGCTTTATGAGAGTTGCATGAATCTCTCGACTTCTCCATTTGCTTGCTGGATTGTAGTGGCATCACAGGCGGTGTTTGAATCAATATGCTCAGCAAAGTTGACAAAGTCTTGTCCATTAAATGGCGGTCCATTGTCGTTTGACAACTTCAGGAATGCCAAAGTTGAAAAGATCTTGTCGAGCTTCGGGATGACAGCCTTTGCAGATGTGGAAGTGATGATTTCTACTTCTGGATAACGTGAGTGATCATCAATGACTAACATCAAGTGCTCTCCAGTTGATAGCGGTCCACAGAAGTCCATCGATACTTCCATCCATGGTGCAGCAGGAAGAGGTGAAGGTTGTAGAGGTGTTGTTCTTGAAGTATCCACTGCAGCATGGCAAGGGACTCAGGCATCATGCATGTCCTTAGCTTGACGATCAATGCCAGGAAACCACACCTTTCTCGTAGCAGCTGTTGGTCCTAACAAGACTTGGTGTCTTTGATGTGCAAGCTTTAGAGCACGTTGCTGGAGAAGAGCTGGAATGACGATACGAGTACCTCGCAGCACGGTGTCGTGTTGTGCGTAACACTTAATTCTGTCTGGATGCGTTCAAGTGATTTGAATGAATCTTGGTCAACTCCTGAGGGGGGGGTGGGGGGGATTGCGTGGAAACTTTTTCTTAGTCAATGGATCCACTGTTGCTTGCAGAGTTGGGTCTCTAGGGTTGCAGTACGGATTTCGTCCAGAGTGAGAGCCTTAGGGACTGAATAACAGGTTACAGAGTGTACATATTCCTCGGCAACTTGCTGATGCTTGGTGATGGTAAACCTGTTGGCAGGATGTCGACTGAGGTAATCGGCGGGATTGCCTGCACGCGGCTTGTATTTCACCGTGAAGGTATATGGTTGCAGACGAAGAACCCATCTCTCAATGCGAGCTGGTGGTTTGGACTATGGATTATTGAAGATGGTCTCCAACGGTTTGTGGTCAGAGACTATCGTGGTAAAGGGTGCACCAGCAGATACACATTGAAGTGTTCACAGCCCCATACAAGAGCAGGAGCTTCCTTCTCTGTCTGACTGTATCGTTGCTCAAATCTGTGAGAGAAAGGCTGGCGTAGGCAATTAATACTCTTGAATCTGGTTGACCAGGTTTGTGTTGGGCTAACAGAGCACCTAAACCAACAGTACTATCATCCACCGTTAACTCAGTGCCCATTGATGGATCAAAGTACGCAGCAGTCGCATTTCTACTAGTGCATCTTTCAAAGCATCAAATGCATTTTGCTCGACATCGCACCAGTACCACGATGCATTTTTTCTTCAGGAGCTCACGTAGAGGCTTCGTAATGTAGCAAAATCTGGAATGAAGCGAGACAGTAGTTTGCCATTCCAGAAAACTATGTACTTCAGAGGATGTTGAAGGAGGTGCAGCATTCTTGATATCTGCAACTTTCTTAGGATCTGGAGATAGATAGACCTTTGTCACTAAGTAATGTCCAAAGAATTCAATTTTATGTTTATTGAACTCACACTTTGCTCGGCTTAGCGTCAAATTCTTTCTCGTAAGCGTTGCAATGTGCAATGTTGCACGAAGAGCTTTGTCGTGTTCAGCTTGGGTACGGCCATAACAATGATGTCATCAGACATGTTGTCAGCATTAGGGATATCTTGCAATACATGGCTGATGATATGCTGGAATACATCAGCAGCACTGTTAATACCAAACTCAGGCGCTTTGTACCTATACAGACCTTGATGTGTCGTAACGTTGTGATGAATCGACTATCATAATCAAGTTCAAGCTGATGATAGCCCTTGTTTAAATCTAACTTGCTGAATACAGTTGCACCATTCTAAGCGGTATATCATATCATCTACAGTGGGAGTAGGATGGCGTGCACGCATTATTGCCTTGTTGGGAAAACGAATGTCTACACAAATGCGTATCTCATCTGGATTCTTCGGCTTCGGTGGAGTGACAATTGGGCTTAACCATGGTGTTGGCCTTGTTACCGGTTCCATGATATCTAGTTCTATCAGCCTCTCCAGTTCGGCATCGACTTTCTTGCGAGTATGGAATGGTTGTCGGCGATGTGGTTGGGCACGTGGAATTACATCTGGGTTGATATGCAGACGTACCTTGCTATCAGTATAACAACCTATGGATTTAAACCGATCAGAAAATTCAGCAACAATAGCATCAACATTGTTTGCAGATTCCACTGTTACAGCATTAGAAAGCTGAGTAGCCCCAATTTGGTTGAAGTCTTGTAACTGAGTAAAGACTCCTTTGCATTCCTACACAACATGGGATGTAGTATTGAGCATTGCAGTCTTTGACTTAATCTCTGCAGTGAAAGTTCCAATCACTGGTAAGGCTACCTTTGAAGCATAGGCAGTTGGCTTTGCAATTATAGTTTTCAAGCTTTGGGAATTGTTTTTTTAATTTTTCATAGTGGCACTCAGCAATGGTGTCAATGTTTGATCGGGTGTCAATGAGAACTTTGAGATAAATCCCAGCAATGTATACTATAGTCTATGGGTGTTTGGAAGATCATTCCATTCTGTGATTGCTTTGTACTCCATAAGTGTAATCACTTTCACTGTCATCTGAGACTGGTTGTAATGAAATTGTGTCTTGTATATTATTAACATTCTAGATATGAGGTGTAATATTGTGTTTGCCACCTCGACTCCTATGACTTGATCCTCGTACATTGCTTTTATTTATTGATTGTGGTTTCTTTAGTGCGAACGACACATAGTACCAAAATGCACCTAGTTTCTACACTCATCGCATTTCTTACCTTGTGCAGGACAAACATTATCTTGGTGGGGTAGTCTCCTCCACACTTGTAACATTTATTATTGACACCCTTT